>JBBPMR010000436.1:0-21494 GCA_038090415.1 Rossbeevera mucosa | reverse complement strand
CTCACACTAACGTCGGTTCTTCAAGACAGAAGAAGTACTGATTTTTCAATCTCAATTTCTTGGCTCATAGACTACCTATGCTTCTGAGATCAAGTCATCCATAGTAGATTTATCAAGATCACGATGCCGAGACTCCGCCGCAATCAAATCAATTTGGGCGATAAGCTCTTCTCCCTATCACCCAGTCGAAAGACAGCAAGTGTCGACCGGTGTGATACTACCAGCTGACGTGCTCTTGTACGTTCTTGTTTCCCTGGACTTTGCAACGGTGGCGGACACCATGAAACGAGATCCATTGGGGCGGATTCATGTTGTTGGTTTGCTCGCAAAGTCCCGAATTGCCTATCAGCAATCACAAAATGAAATGCCTTGCGTCCGCGGGAATGGGGACATGAGTTTCCTGATTCAACACGCCTGCGAGAGCCGTTCAATTGGCACGATCAGGAACCACTGCATCACTGACTATACCAAGTATGGACGCTTGGACTCGAAACAAAAGGTCGTCGCAGGGTTCCGGTCGGACTTGTAATGTATGAGCCGTTCCGAGTTCACTTGTCATCAATCAAGTGCAAGCCAAAAGTGGCGCAGAGTATGATCACATGAAAGGATACTTTGTGCAGCATTCTGGTTCCGATACGGACGATCTCGACGATGCAATCATGCAAATATATTGAACTATATACAGCTTCTCAAACATCCTCTTCACGAGAGGCAAGCGAGACAATCAACGGCAACTGGGAACCGCGTTCAGGCTCACCATCGACCATTGGAACCATGACTAAAGACAGCTCGCGGTGAACTCTTTCAGCTTGATCCGTCATTGCAAACTCAAACTTCCCAATCGTTTCCACCAGAAAGGCCTGGATTTCAATTATGCTATGGATAGATATGCTCAGTGTATATTCTGCAGAATCGCGATAAAAGGCTGCATACGCAAAACGCCATCCTAAACACGAACGGACACCAGCGATGAATGTCATTCTGTCGTTTTGTCAGGACCGGCCCAAATAGGACAAACAAGCAGACCTCACAAGTTTGAATATACACCAATAGATACAGGTTTCTTTCCACTTGCCGTGCCATCCAACCATCGGTCTGGATTGAATTTGTGTGCATCCGCGCCCCAGAGTTCTTTATTACTGAGGGATGTGATTAATCAGTGGAGATTCGATGAGAAGGGGCACAACTAACCGATTGTAAGCTGCGATTGAAACCACAATCCGAGTCCCTTGTGGAACGACAACTTCATTAATCACTGCGCCCGATTCGGTGGTAATCGGTTGAGAAAGTGGAAGGATGTCATTTTTACTGGCAATACGTTGAACATGAGGCACAACTGCGTGATACCGCAATCCTTCCTAACCAACAAAGAGCGCAATGAGTCAAGGATGAACCATAAGAGCTCGCAAGTAATATACCTTAATCACTGCCGTGGTGTAAGGCATTGCATCGAAATCGGTCATCGTGAAATGTGTCTCCCCGCGTGCTCGGATTATAGCTTCCGTCGCACGGATTTCAGAGCGTAGTCTGGTCTGTATTTCAGGGTTCCGCGCAAGCTCCAAGAAGATCCAACTCAAGGTATTTGACGTAGTTTCATGTCCTGCAAACAGAATCGTGCTGATGGTCATTTAGCGAGCGAAAATAGAATCAAACCAAGTTTCTCACCGCATCTGAGCTAGCAATTCCTCTTCCGTTAACTTGTTCTTTGCCTCCGTGTCCATGTTGGCTTTGACTGTGGCATAGTCAGAGACACTGTCAATCAAGAGAAGCATCGCCTACCTAGCAAGCTGAAGATGTCTCGGTTTCCCTTTCCCGCTAACAGGCTCTCGGCTTTCTCTCTGACCAGATCCCTGGCCACCTCTGTGGCTTTCTTTTTCACATTACGAGCGCGTTCGAGCCGAGGGTTTGATCCATGATCCGAGAGCCATTCAAGTATCCAGGACGGAGCATACATCGAAGCTGCCTGTACAAATATTTGTTGGGCAGAGGGACGCCCGAAAATATCGCTCCTGGAAACAAATCGTTACATGGCAGTCGGAACCTATTATCTGGTGGAGAACTAACATCATATTATTATATGTTCTGACCAGTGGATGACCATCGTTGTGGATAGTGTCAAACTGGACATCAAACGCGGCTGGCGTGGTAGTTTATATGTCAAATTTTAGCGAGTGGCGACGACCACATACCTTGGCCAATCGCATCGAGCGTTGCGCGAGAAAACCAAGCTGGAAGATTGATGGTGGATTTCTGACTACTACTACTCCCAATAATTTCCATCCACTTGGTACACATCTATGCAGGAGGTGAGACCAGTGGGCGACAGCGAGATGTAAACATACAGTTTCGGCACACTCCTGGAAGATGTTTAAGAAAGCTTTGGATTCTGGATTGCTAAAACCGGGAAGAAGAATCTTCCTTTGTCGCCTGTGATCCTCACCTATCGAAAACCTTATCATTGTAAATCCAGAAGATCAAATATGCTACAATACCATCGGCCCAGGTGATTCCATTTCCACTTATCATTCGAGATATAATACGGAGGTTGTGCTGCTTGGGATAACGGTATGCAGATGAGCTAAATATGCTCTGGAGTGCTTTCGGGTCAGCGACTAGGAGCTGGTCTCCCTAAATTTCATCAAGTGGTCGGATCAGATACTAGCATACCAAGTGCGATTGACTGCACTTGCCCCAAAGACAGTCTTGAAACGCACTACGTCCCCATAGCGGCGCTGCCATTCGAAGTCAGCCTGACCGACTGGACGTTGGAATAGCTCAAGCAAATTGCCTGGAGGATGTCAGTGATCGAAGAACAAACACAGAGGATGAACCAACCAAGTATGAACGAGGATGATTTAGGACCGCGGATCTTTGCCAAAGGAGAGCAAGTGGAACACTTAAAGAAGACATAAGCGAGGAACAGGGCTGTCAGACCTGCTGGTACAAAGCTAGACACCATGGTGGGCGAGAAGTGTGGGTCCACATCGATGGAGCTCTGAGAGTAAATGTATAGTCCTGAGTTCCCTCATGACAATGGTAATATGATGCAGCCAAGTGTACGGGCCGATCCATCGGGGGTTTGAAGTTTCTCAAGAGGGCAAGAAGCTGCTCCAACAGGCTACCCAACCAATATTTCTGGCGACATTAGTGGCGCTTGGGAAGGTAGAAAGTCGACGGGAAACCCCGGGGGAACTCAACGTGTCCACAAGAGTCGCCTTTTGTCATGGTACTTTACGTCCTGAGGTCAGGAGACTCGATGCAGGCAGTTCGGTCAAACTGGTCCGAGTATTTAGAGACACGTGTGCATGCTTGATGAACTGCGCCTGAACCAAAAATAATATTCGCACTCAAGACCGTGTTGGATGATGTCAACTTGAAGCGGTGCACTCGCGTTTCCATTTACGCCACTCTTGTCTTTACTTACTAGTAGGATGGACTTTTTCTCCCAAACCTACATTGCCCTTCGAGGGCCCACCGGCGCGCCACAATTACCAACGGACACGATCGCCAAGCTCAGTGATCGGCTCTTGCCATCAACGCTTCTGGCCGACAGACGCGCCGCAGTCTTGTCACTCAAGGGCCTAACACGAGATTGCAAGGCCGAGGTCGGCGAAACAGCGTTACCCGGTCTGATCCAAGTTCTTCAAAACGACGCGGAGATCGATGCGGACATTGGGAAAGCCGTGCTCGAGGCGCTGCAACACTTGTGCGAGGCGGACGAGGCATCAAAGGAACTCAGCCTCAGACATACGGACCAATTTCTTGCCAACGAGCAACCGACGCACACGTTGTTCGGCCTTCTCGGCGATTCGCATTTCTACGTTCGATATGCGACCCTTCAGTTTTTGGGAACCCTCCTTCAGAACAGGCGGTCGGTTGTTCAAGGTTACTTTCTCAAGGCACCCAATGGTGCAACTAGCCTCATATCGGTACTGGAGGATAGACGTGAAATCATACGAAATGGTAAGTGAAAAGACCTCTTGGCATCCCATATAGAAATCGCATTGTATTTTTACCTCTTTAGAAAGCATCGTCGTAGCACAACACTTGATTTCACAAAGTCCGGACATCCAGAAAGTCCTTGCTTTCGAGGGCGCTTTCGAGAAGCTCTTCAATATCGTGACGCAAGAGGGTGGGATCGAGGGTGGTGTCATCACACAAGACGCACTGCGATGTGTGGATGGCTTGTTGCGCTTCAACGCTTCGAATCAGGTATGTATCTTACCCTTCACTTACTCGCGGATACTCATCTAGACAGAGTTATTTCCGCGAAACATCACTGCCTGCCCTCTTATGTTCCTTGTTACTCTTTCCACCAAATCTCCAACTACAAGACTCTCCTCCCCAGGAGTTCGCGTTGCAGTTTTGGGATCAACAAAAGACTACCAACGTAGGTCTCACAGTCGGGATCATGGGTATGCTGGTTGGTTCCAAGGGCAGCAGCGTTAGTAGGACCCTTATGACACCTCTGTATTTCAACTGACTGTACTGTAGAACCAAGAGAGGATGCCCTATGTTCGATGTTTTATAGAGCTTTCGCTCGCCTCAAATGCCCCTACTCCCCTGAAGACTCAGGTAGTCCCTCGTTTGATAATATATCCTTGTCTCATGTCAGATAGGCTCTGCGTTTACTTCCAAATAACCTTGCATTTTCCTTATCCGAAGTCGTTCTGACGCCCTATATGCCTGTTCCCGAAACAAATGGAGAAGAATGGGACAGATTAGAACCAGCGTCTGCGCTTGACGTGCTCGTAGAACTCGCCTTGCACGGAGAATACAATGGTATGTATGGTGACAGGCGACTGAAGGATGCACTCGAGCTGCGTGGGGCCGCGCTCAATGTCTTTGATGTAAGCCATTATATTACTCATTGCCTATCGATTCATGATATCCCAAAGAACTTTGTTCGCAAAGAGGAAATTAAGCAAGCGATCATTCAAGGCATGTTGCCTCCGGAAAGTGCGCCCCTCCTGGACATCTTGTCAGAGTAATTGTACTAACTCCGATCACAGATCCAAATCCAGCCCCATTGATTTCTCCACTTCTCCATGCGCTGTGTATTCCACCCAGCTCCCCACTTAATGTGATGAACGTTACAACCACTCACCTCGCAACTCTCCTCTTCGCGCGTTTACTCGCATCTTCATCACGTTGCAAGGCATTAGCACGATCCCTAAAACCCGCTCCAGCTCTCCCTCCTTCTACGCCTGGTCAAAGCCAGTTCTTCGTCCCAGCTGATGGTGCCCCTCCACCACCAAGTGTTCCAGAACTGGACGAGGACGATGCACCACAGAGCTTGATCCCACTCTTCGCTGAAAATCTTTCATTGTCCTTCTTGTCAAAGTCCCGGGTAGATGTCGCACACGAAAAAGAAGTAAGGGAGTGGGAGCGACTCATCTCAGGGTACCTTTGTTTATTGGCACAGTGGCTCTGGGACGACCCCAAGGCCGTCAGAGAGTTCTTCGATGCCGGTGGATTGGGCGTGGTAAGCCTGCGAGCGGCTTCATTTACGCTCATTTGACGAACCCCGTGTAAGCTCGTAGAGCCCATCAATCAAACATCGGAAACTGAAAGCCTCGTTCCTGGCCTCTGTGCCTTCCTCCTGGGATTATGCTATGAATTTAACCGCGAACCTGGGGAGATAACACGGTCGGTGATGCATCTCTTAATGTCCCTTTTGCACGTTCACATGAATAATATCCTCGCCGTTGCACATTATCTTTTTCCCTTGCCAACAGATCGACGATCCACCCGATCATTTCCCGGCTCGGAGTTGATACGCTGATCGGTCAGATGACACGTTTCCGAGAAGATGATCGATTCAAGTCTGTCACTCCTGAGTCGATGGTGATATCCTCTCTGTCGTCGACTGGTTTAACTGGTGTCGGCCTTGGTGAGCAACAAGAGGGAGAAATATGGTTCGACTGGGCGTTTGTCGACTTCTGGAAATCGAACCAATGTAAGCAATGACCAGTGGTCACGTGACAACCACTGAGACCACTCAACCAATTGACTGATCGCCTGCGTCCAGACACGGTGCAGCGTGGGTTGAATGCGGATCCGAATGTGATATCGATATCCTCTACGTCATCTTCGGGTAGGCTGTTTTCCCGTGTTCGTTGCGCAAGTGCACATTCTCACTTCCCCTCCTCGCCTCCTCCTTTCTACATGAACATATACATGCATGTCTTGTATGCATGTTTGGAACTGTAGGCCCTAGTGCAGAGTCTGCCATGTTAATCAGTTCGCTGCGCGACGTGATTCGTACACAAGCAACCGAGATGGAGACGCTCCAAGCTCAATTCAAAGACATCACCGCCAGCTCTTCTGCACAGGTACGTCCAGGACATACCATGTCTTGCTCTCATGTACTCCTACTATTGCTTTTTTGAACGTCTGGCTTGCTGCGCCGCTGACGTCGACCCTGCCGTAAAAGGTCAAGGACCTTCAGATGCGGATCGCCGATCTCGAGGGCGCCCTGCAAGTGGCTGAGGAGAAGAAGAAGGACATGGAGAAGGAACAGGATGATTTGCTGGTGCTGCTCGACGAGATGAGCACAAAGAGGAGGCGGGACAAGGCGATGATGAGGGAAGCTGGGCTGGAGGTGTCGGAGGATGAGGGAGAGGACGGCGATGATAACGAGGGGGAAGAAGATGGCGAGTAGGAAAAATGGTAAGGATGAGGACTAGGAACGAGGGACAAGGTGCGATGAGTGAGCCAGGAAGCCATGTCGCTTGATTGATTAGAGGGAGCGTGAGCGAGGTGGCTTGGTTCAGGGTCTACCAGTTGCCTGATTGAGCTTAGATTTCTGGATGGAAGACATCGGGGACGGTTTAGGTTAGTTGGTCATGCGACTTATGTCTCGTAACACTTGCTTTTTTATGTCTAGCTTGCAAGTGCTGCGTGCATGCCGAGTAGAGCAAACCATCTCATCTCGGAGCCGAGGAAAACAATCCGGACTGTCATGCACGTTCGCCGTACGGGGCTAGTCTTTATGACCGTAGTACATACTTGAATAAATCCGATATTATTACAGAGCAGATTACCACAATCTATGATCGCAAGCGAATAGAAGGGGGATTTGTACAGATAATGATATATAACGTTGTTCCGTGTCTCCATGTCCCTCTCAGGAACGTAACAAGCATAATGTGATAGCCCGACAAGTTTTCCGGATTTCGGTGGAAAATGAGGATGAATGGGGAAAAGAATACGAACAATTAAAGAAGGAGGAATGTCAGCAAAGATCACGAGATAACGAGATGTCACACCGCCTGGCCAATCGGCCCCTGCGTCCACGCTTCCCACCACGCCGTCCGCAGACGCTCGTCCCCGAACCCTTCCAAAAATCGAATCACCCGCCACACGTCTCCCCAGTCACTTCCAATCCCGAGACTGACACGCACGACGCCCAGCTCGCGCCCAACGAGCGACTCGAGGTCTTTGAGCGTCGACCCTTGGGACAGCCGATCCATAAATTCCTCGATGCCGAGGAGCGCTGATGCACCGCCGGGGTTGCACATACAACCCGTACGCAGGGAAATGTTTTGCGTCGTGGCGACATGTTCGACGAAGCTGTTTGGCAACATATCGCCGGTCGGCTGTTGGAGAGCATACAGGTGAGTATATGCTCGTGCAAATATAAAGATGACTCACAGAGAGAACGATGAAAGCGACCGTTGACCCAGTGTCGGACTGTTCGCCGATTGATTTCAGACGCCGGGAGGGCAACCTCGATAGAATTTTGACCACGGGCGTCCCGTTCGTGCCGTGGCGTAGCTCAGCCATCGACGAGGTCAAGGAATGCATCAAGCACGATAAGCGGAGCGGAAGGAAAGGGAGGTAAGCAGTCAGGAATCGAAGGCCGTCAGTAACCGCTGAAAGGGTTAGATAGTTGACCGTCCCATCCTACGCATACAGTCAGCTATTTCGAAATCAGTAGCAATTCAAGGGAGAATGCGAACCTCAAACTGTTCACGCAGTGAAGACGATCTCGTAACGAGCGTTCCAGGAACTTGTACGACATCCACTGTCCCGCCGGCAAACCACGGTCGCTCCAGAGTAGCAAGGAAGCTTTCTTTAACGATAAGCGCTCCTACGCCGGTAGGGTATCCAAACATCTTGTAAAAACTAACAGCCATAGCATCGACAGGGGTCTCGGTCAGCGAGATCACAGATGTAGGCGCCAAAGCAGCTGCATCAAGTAAAGTGTTGTATCCGAGAGACGAAGCATAGTGGAGAATTGATAACGGACTCTTGGAATTGGTAATGTTTGATTGACCGGTGAGTGCAAAAAGTGAGGGAGATGATGACGAAGCTGATCGGCTACTTTTAAGAATGTCCTATGGGCCAGAATCAGGGCGGGAACGTCGCATACAGGCAGGTGGACCCGCTTACCTTTGCAACCGACGGGTCAAACCCACCAGTAGGGGTTGAAGGGATATACTGTACTTGGCCACCTCTTCGCATCGCAAATTCCCGAATTCCATGCACACTATTGTGGGAATCAGAACTGAGAACAAAAGAACTGCCTTCTCGGAAACGGAACGCTTCTCCGACGAGCTTGAGGGCAGCCGTTGTATTTGCAGTAAAGATGACGGTATAGCCCCTAGGCGCTTGGAAAAATGAAAGCACCATTTCCCTGGCTTCGTCGGCGCATCTCGATGACAATTTGGAACTAGTGTGTACCACATGGCAAGTTGAGATCGGACTGTTCCCGCGAGAACCTGACACTACGTACCTATTGCTGATTGAGTGGGTATTACCCATGATGCTCCGCATCAAAAATTCACTATGGACATGGACGAGGCTCTCAGGATGTTGAGCGCCACCCATGTAGTCGACGTAGGTCTCCCCCACCCGATCGAGTCTTGAGAAATCAGTTCTGCGTAGGGTATCTATGATCCAAGTACTCTGGTATTCTGGGTATGTTTTCAGGAAAACCGAATATGCGTGAGCTGCTCGATCCCCCATTGATACCAACTGTGAATGTGGGACATATGCGGATAGAGACGGGCGGAGGACAGAGGGAGGACGAGTAATCGCGACGCCGTTGCAATGGGACAAGTCGCTATCTGCGCGAGAATGATCCTTCTCATAGGCGGTGTCGTTGGACGAGAAGGATTTGGTGAGAGAGGGGTGAGATCTGTGCGACTTCAATGTGACATGAGAGATAGGAAGGGGAGGACTGATAACATTAATTTGAGGGAGATCATCATGTGTGGAGCGTATGCAAGAGTACTTGTTTCCCATGATGACGGGAGGGGTAAAGGATGTTTGTGAAGCTGGTGGTGGACCTGCTGCGATATCTATAGTATTTTGTTTATAGAACTTGAGCATCGCAAATGCCGTCGGTTGGTCATTTCCGAACACAAACTCCCGGAGACCCAAAAAAGTCCGTCAGTCATTCGTCAGCTCGTACGTACAGTCTTTCGAACAGCCTTGTGTCACCATCATGTGGGCACGCTACGAGGGGTTGGGTCAGAGTTTACTAGGAAATGAACGGTTTGTTGCCGTCAACATTCTCAGGCATGGCCAAGAGCGGAATGCTCCTGGGTGGATGCCAGATCTTGGTTGTGATCAATGAATAATATCCCACAGAGATGCTGCGTATCCCGGGCCGTTCCCAAATACCTCGCCGCTCGTGAGCGGAGAGAATGCCGAGCGAAAGGTACAGGTACATTGCACTGGCACTATGTTGACAGCCAACCAACCCTGATGATGGAATCAGTGCGAACCTGACACCCCTTTCGGGCGATCAGCCAATCTAAAAACAGACAAGACCCCGATACCATAGAAGCAGTGTGACATGGCGGGGAATGTGTCCTTGTGGTCCATAAGGAAAAATTAAAGCAAACGGTACCGTTTATTGCAAGATACAGATCGATTAAGAATCGAGATAACCCCAGAAGCCACCTTCACGTTTTTTCCCTTTCTTCCGGCGTGAACGGTGGATAGAAAATGACGGATGCTTGATTAGGTTTGCAGGAATGTGTTTTCATTAAGGTCCGGGCGGGCACAGGTTTCTTTGAAGCGGCGCTGACTCCCGGAGACCATGGTCATGATCACAGGTAAGAAAATCCATTTGGTTCCTGTCACTAAGTGGACGACACAGCCACTACTTGCTTCCAAAATAACTTCGCACATCAGAGATACCTGCCATAGAACCTGCCGTCTGTTCTACGTCAGCTGTTCTCCCTTCTTCCCTTCTTCACTACTAACACGCGTGTTTCATCTCAGTTTCTGTCAGAACGGCAGGTCGTCCTGGCGAACCTTTACCACTTCAAGCTCCAATCGCGCGAGCGACTGCCACTAGCCACTCTCTCTGCTCGCGATCAGTTCAGACACGTCCTATCCCGCTTCATTAACGCCTCCATGTCTGCAAATATCGGTCAACGTCAGCCCTCGCAAGTCGTTATCCCCCCCTCAATGAGTGGCGGTCTCAAAAAAATGCCTCCATACTGGTACCCATACACCACCATGGCAAAGGAGCGATGGCTTGGAAGGGAGATATTAGAAATCGTTTCCACCGAATTTCGGGATCGCAGCATGGAATATTATGTGCGTCCGCCATCCCTCCGTCCCAGCCGCTCTATCTTTGATAGCTGTACATTTTTACGTAGCGGTACGCTCTGGAGTCAGGTGTCACAACAATCAACGGAAAGGTTGCAAAGCCAGACACCGTCGTCAGGAACGGCGACCGTATCGAGTGAGAAGTTCTCCGCAATAAAAGCGGCGTGTTCAGTGTTGATCCCGCGGACGTGTTTCAAGGAACGTTGTTCATCGACACGAACCTCCTGTCACCGCTACCCCACTCAGGATCGTGCTGCACGACAAAGAACGGGATTTCATCGTGATCGATAAGCCTGGAAGCATTGTGTGTCACCTTGTTCTATTCCTATCAACAACATCCGCACGCTAGACCATAGCCTGTACATGCATCGGGCCGGTATTACAGACACAGTCTGGTCGAAATGCTGCGACATGAATTCGGGTTTGAAAAAGTATACAGTGCGTCTCATTCACCGTAGAGCCTCTCTCATTCCTCATCTCCGGCTGCCATATCACGCATAGCTATTAATAGATTGGATAGACTAACTTCCGGCCTCATGATAATACCGCTAAATGCCGATGTCGCACGATCTCTTACGCGCCAATTCATGAATGGATCTGTGAGAAAGGAATATGTCGCAAGATGTAAAGGCGAATTTCCCGAGTGCGTTTGGGTATTTTCGATATGTTCATGTATTAATTTTATCAGAGGGCAAGTTGTCTGTGAGGCCCCATTATTGACCGCAGATAGGCAGATGGGACTCAATATCGTGCACCCAGAAGGAAAGGTATGATTCTCCCTGTTTTACCCTTCACGATTAATTCTCGTTAGCCTGCAAAAACAGTATTTGAGAGGATCCACTACGATGCTAATACAGATACGAGCGTCCTGCGCTGTAGGTCCCTACCCACGTGCTCACCATTCAATCACTCAAGCGCTTTGCCATTAGGTCGTCCATTTACGGGTCGATGTAGGTGAATTTTTTTTTTTCATTTCTTCTGACCTTATTTATTGTTATGTTCTTTTGTTTCCGTCATCTCTTTTGTTTCACTTGACACCTTCCTCTCATATCGACACTGTTACACCACCATGAATAGCCCACCAAATAAGGGTTCATCTCCAATACCTCGGACATCCTATTGCCAATGATCCTGTGTATTCCGAAGAGCGAATATGGGTAAGTCTTGATCTGTTTCCGCACGGATCCTTGGTCTTTCTATTTCTGGTTGCCTGCCATATTTCCCCCGCATATTTCTTGAATCCGGCCGTTTCCATCGTACGCTCACCTACGTAATTTTTCGCGCAGGGCCCCAATTTGGGAAAGAACGGCATCGATGTGGTACCAACTACCGATCGCTTGGCACCTGTTCCACCTGATCACCTCAAGTGTGACGAAAGCCCCGAGTCATTAGTTACAAGCACCACATGTGTGAGCGCTAAACCCTACTCGAACAACGAGAGCGGAACCGAGCGCGGAAACAATGAGGTACACACACCTCCGAGGAAATTACTCCCAAGAGAAACTGGACACGACATCGGGATGGGCTCTCCTGTTCCTCTGTCTGCGGAGGCTGTTCAAGTCATCACACGTTTGAGAAATATGAAGGTCAGTCCTCTTTCTGGGACTTGTGCTATATTTGTTCCCTTTCCGATTATGGGAGAGGCGGGGAACTTATTCTGCTCTCGTGTGAGAGAGAGAATTATGCTTACGTCCTGTCCTTCTTGCCTTCCTCCTAGGACGAAGACGAGGATTGGAGCCGGTGGCGTGATGTCGTTTTTAGAGCCAAGGGTACGCTGACCCCACGACACTTCCGCCGGCTTCCACCGTTACCGCCACAGAACAGGCGAAAGAGGGGTGGGAATAGTGTCATTGAACCAAAACCACTGGCAGAGGAACCTTCGTCTGAACACTCCGAGGAAGTTCATGCGGGAAAGCCCGCAGAGCGCCCTGTGACGCGTCCACTGCATGCCGAGAGTATGCCCCGGGAACTGACTACTGCCGACAATGACGACACCCTGGCGCCGTCTGTATCTGATGATCCTGTGCAGGTAACTTGGCAAGACGCCACCGCTCAGCTCCCCTCGCTGGTTGCGCCAGAGCCTGAGGCGGACCCCGTCACCGGAACGCTTTATTGTCCCGAATGCTACTTGCCACTGCACCCAGACCCCAAGCCAGAGAAGCTCTACATCTTTCTGCATGCGCTCAAGTATGAGTTAAGCTTGGGTTCTTTCGAAACGGAGATGCCGGAATGGACGAGAGAGGGGTGGGAATGGGAGCGCTGATGGGGCTTGCGACCGCCTCGGAAGTCCAGTGCAATGGCGTACGCCATTTGTAACGAGGCTGCGGTATGAGCCAGTAGATTCTGATTTTGCACCGGAGTATCTTTGAAGGATGGCGTGACGGATGGCGTGACGGTGTGGCTCTTGCTGTGTCCCAAACCAGCATAGCCCAACAGGAACTCCTCTGTTTGACTAGACAGTGCGAGATGGCAACTCTGAGCAACATCTAAGGCTTCATGCAACCCTATACTAACCTGTGATAAACTTCGGACCCTGACACCTTAGCACACCCTGCACTGCCACAATGCTTTCTTTGAATGAACTCATTATGAAGAAGAAATCCATTCCAAAGACACCAATCCGAGGAATACGGAAGATGGGTATTGATATTGACCCCGTGCATCACAGGCATTGTGTTTCAATGACTAGCCCGGAAGGAACACTTCCAGATGCGTTCTTTTCGTTCCATCAAGATGAGCTCCGAGCACAGTGGGACGGTGTATACGCCACTAACCCATTTAAATTTACGTTCTTTTATAGGGACGCTTGGTTCGCTATCTTGCTGACCGTCTGCCAATCACATATCCCCGAATAGTTATCCGTGGGGAGCGTCTGCAGTGGCACGGGCCGCATGGTAACGTCATACAATCATGCGAGACAACATATTGCTCTACAGGTCAGTTACAGCGATCAACATTTACACACGCGCTTCCTTGACATTCAGCCATCGCCCTCGGCTCGCGCGCTGGGCGCTGAGTGCTCATCCCAAGTCTATTACGTGACAACGTTACAGGTTTAGGGCGACTCAGACGCGATTGGAAAAAAGGGTCCTTGCCAACGGCGAACTTGAATTCAACGTTTATGAAGCGGGGTATCGATACCAGATTCCAAGTTCACCCGCAATGGCGTTCGCTGTAATGCGCACGGATGGCTCATTACGTCACAGGATGGCTCTATGATGGGATCACTCCACACAGCTCAGACATGCTTGGCCAAAAGGGTTCGTGCCAACGGCGTATCGAACGTTTACGCATCGGTGCGTGGATTCCAACACCCGAGTCGTTCCGCGGCACTGGGCAGCATTAATCGTTCTGGTGTCCGGGGATTGCTTATCTGCTCGACCAATGCTGGCGCTGATGTGGCCGGACCCATGCGGCTGGTGATGCAAGCCATCACGGCGTTCTCAGGTTTTTATTTTTATTTTTTCATTTTTTGATCTCACTTTTTCCGTTCAAATATCGACTCGCACGACATCCACATGAAATAAAAAAGGTTCACACTACGGATCGAGGATCAGACCGGGCATGAGCGGGCATCTTGGTAGTAAAACGTCACTCTGCCCATGCGACCCGTGACATTATTACCTCAGGTGCAATAATCAGGAAATTCATGATACGGAAACGGGCCTTTATCATGGCTCCGGCGTCCCTCATCCCCGAGGCACGCGTAACACTCCCACTTTACTATGCTCTATGTCGACGAATCTCCGCAGCAATCACGCCGTCGTGCTATTCAATTGCGATCGTATTTCAGTTGATGTCCGTGACGCGACTTGTCCAGAGTTTGCGTACGCGTCATGATGGTTTGTGCCGTGACGTTAACAGAGGTGGGTCCGAGTTTCGTGGCCAACGCGAACATTGAGCAGTGGCATCGGGTACTAACTGATGCCGCCAAGTGATGAGAGCTCCACCAACATGTGGAGCGTCGTCTAAACCGACGCGCGTGTTGGAGAAACGGGTGGGATCCTCGAAGTCAACTAAGTACTTGTGCCTACTTATCTAGTAAGCCAGTAAAATGCTGACCTTCCAGGGACCTTCCCCGCTCGTGGAGCCATCCGAGGCACATTCGCTACATGTTTGGCTTCAGTCTGGTTTAGAATCGTAGAATAGGCTGGATCACGAGACGAAAGCAGTTCCCCTAACCCTCTCTTTCACACCTCCATTCTCAACAATGCTCCATTCGTCTTCCTTTTGCTCTATAAAAACAAGAAAGTTGCGCCGCGATCATGATGCACGCAAGGCTACAGGCCGTCATCGTTTTCGTGACTTGACACATATGAAATTTACTGATATCTTCAAGTCGTTGAGGCGCCGAAAACTACGCCCAGATGTTCCTCATCGGTCTACTTTAGGCTGCTCACGAAACTTTCCTACACCCTTTGCTGACCTCGACTCTTCACTTATCCAACCTCCTCCGCCTGACCCGACCTCACCACCATCTTTGCCCTCTCCCCTTTACCGCTGCGGCTCCGCAAGCTTCCTGAGTATCACGGAAGAAGACTCCGCATCTTCTATACCGTGTGCCTCAGGTTCGAGCCCTGATGCATTTCCCCCTGACGACGGGGAGAAAGTGGACTTTGTACAACGATCCAATCCAACATTCCCTAAATCTCCTACTGGGTTCCAGCTTCGCTCGGCATCTACGAATGACTATCTTGTCGAAAGACTGGAGCATCATTTGCGTCTGCTGGACCTACGAGACGCGAGTCTGGATGGCGATACTGCGCTGCTTGCTGGAGTGGCCCAGACTGCACGTGACGCCGAGCGTCTAGGATCTGGAAGTGTGTCCTCGCGCCAATCCATCGACTTGCCAACAAAGCAGTCTTCGTGTCGCTTACCCGCCAACAAGGACGCAAAGAAACCAAAACCTTCTTCTGCTTGTTGTGACCTTGAAGATGCTGTCCCGATGATCCTCCTTGCGTCCGTTGACGCAAAACCCTTACCTCCTTCGGAACAACGGCCCTCTGGCAGGACCCCGTTTGCCCCATCTGACTTCACCAACTATCCTAACCATCCTACTAACGTCCCGCCGACTGCTACACTCCAGCTGAAAACACCCGACGATCCTTTCACGACACAGCCGCACGGCCATGCTCTCCCCACAGTTCACGACCTGACTACTACCTTTCAACTCCCGTCTTTTCCACCAGCCTACCCGAGCACCGCGTGGTGTTTTCCAGAGACACCGACTCCGATTTGGTGCGATCACTTTGGAGATTGTACGGGAGACTTATGGGAGATCTTGCATCCGCCGCTGGTCGCTGGAAGGTTTACGCTGCCTCCGTTCGAGATGCCACCCTTGAGGGCGGGTATCTTCGATGACATCGCTATCTCGCTGTCAAACTAGGTACTTATTTTCAAAGGCCCTGTATGACTGTACGGTTTGTTATGCACGAACGGAAAGTCCTTTTTGTGATGGCGAAGATAGATCATGCGGTTGCAATTTATTTCTCATTTTTTGCGACTTCCATTACATCCTTCGCGGGAGCGGATCCAAACTGATCATCACTGTGAAGGCTTCCCGCGAGAGCTTTTATGCTCCGCGTTATACCATTTTTGTCACTTGCAGCTGCACGAGGCGTTCCAAGTTTTTTAAACTCCTTTAGTGTTTTTAGCACCCTTCGTTCACGATGACCGTGCCACTGATTCCAGACTCAACTAGTTTCATGAACACTCGATCCTTCGCTCCGGGTCTCTGATGCCAATTCTGAGGCTCACTCTGACTACTATGGCTTGCCCTCCAAACCCATCTCAGTCTATCACACAGAGGCCCCGTAGAAGAGACCCACCTGCCCTGACGCGCAGGGCGTGCCAAAAGGGGCTAGGCCAGTCTGCAAACACCCGATCGCAGGCGTATGGGATAAACTGGGCCCACAAATTTACACGTATCTCGACTCGGTTGACATTAGATGTTACCAAGTTTGCCGAGGTCGAAAAGGACCCTGGTCTCGCTTTTGTTTGGGTGGGCGTGAAGCCCAACTCTCTCGCCCGCGAGGACGCCAAAGTCATGTCAGTCGGTTGCAAGAAACTTCTAAAAGAGTTTCAGGTCATTGACGTCGAGGTCGCATTCCGGGAATCGCTCTTCACCCGTTCAGCCCACCCACAGCTCCTCAATTACGTCTCCTCCATGCACGCAACCGCCAATGTACGCAGTCCACTCGCTCCCGCACTTTGTTTGCAGATCGCTGCCTGAGATACTCCTTACATCGAGGGCACTGGTCCAAGGTCTCTACATTTCTGAAGGCGGAGGCAAGAGGATCTTCATTCTTACAGCCCAACGCGTTGTCATCCCGAACGCAGGCAAGAATAAGCTCTACACCTGCACAATACTCAGCCAGCCCTGTTGTGATGTCCTCATTCTCGGCAACAAAGCATTTCAAGACGTACTGGAATCCATCATGGTCGGGATGAGGCGTCAGATGATTTTGGTTGACCATTACAAAGACGAGCCTGAGGATTTGGGGGAGGTTGGCGAGGCCCGCGGTGACGATACGCAGGATAAGTTGGAGCGAAAGCTTAAGGGCTTGTCGGGGAAGGGGGAGAAGGCGATTGACACCCTCAAGGACTTCCATAATGAAGTCACGAAGAACTGGAGTGCAGATAATACTCTACTCCGATTTCTGTCGACACTGGCCCCAAATGCCATACGGAGGACTGGGCTCGAGAGGATCGAGTGGGAGGCCCTTAAAGGCAATGTAATAGATCTAGGTATGTTTGGATCTATCTAGATTCTAGATAATCTGTTTTAACTGTTAGTATCCAGATACCAATATTTCAGTCGACGACTTTATGTCGAAGATGTACCCCACCCCAAAGCCCGCACCTCCACGCGGGCATCTGTTGAAAATTCGAGGAAAATGAGCTACGCCACCCAACAATGCTTGATGCAAAGAACGAAGAGTGTCTCTTAGTTGTCAAGAACGGCGAGATCACCAACTTTGACCATTGGTCGCCGCGTTACCGGCATCATGTCTTTTGTCCACCAATACTTCGAGGACAACACTCACCAGACATCAATGGAAGGTGGCCATCTACCCGTATGGTAACAAGGACGGTGTCTTCTCTGCCCCCAGGTGATTCCGGGTCCATCACTGATGGCAATGGATGTATTCGTATCTAGTAATACATATGATTCTGGCACTTGATTTTACTCGCCGGTGTAACATTCGCCCACTATCCAATGTCGACATTGTCTTTCCCAAACACTAGTACCAGTAATGTATCCGTCAGTTTTAATGCGAAACTAGTACAGATTCAGGGGTGTTATGTGCCGTCTGTGTCCCAGATGGGCCACCCGAATATGTCTGAGAATATTTTTTCTCGATATCCTGCTTTCACACCCGACCCATGCACAGGTTAACCGCTCGGTTGCAACCATGTTTCTGATCCCATGATGTTCGGCGAGATGTACGGAAACGTTTGCCAGAGTAGTGAGTTCTCCACACGTGATTCCATCCTTGCTCATCCATTGGCAGCGAATACTTCCTGGAACTTGTGCAGGATGAGAAGGAGAGTAACATACTCTCTCAGCGGCCTTTGGCAAGTAGGGAGAAAATGAAGCACTGGAATCCGCATATGGTGTAAGCGGTGAACATGGTGCAGTGTAAAATTGTTCGCTTGGTGAAGAAGGGTTGGATGGTACACCTATGTCGCTATAAATGTATGTTAGTATCTCTATGTTTGGAATTATATAAGTGAAGAACTCACCTTGTCCGAATGAGTTCGAGTGGCGGCATGTGACGTGGCAGAGGGATTGAAGAGGCTGCAGGGGGGGTGGAGAGGTGCTTGAAGTGGTCGTCGAGGTCGTCAAGAACTGGGTTGGTGGACGATCCAGTAGACAACAGTGTGGAGGGGCAGGGATAAATGGTCCCCGGTAAGAGTTCAGGTAATATTCTTCCGCAATTGCCAGTGCTTTGAGAGAATCAGCATGATCCAGGATCACCACGGACATTAGTTTACCTTAGTCCATTTTGTTGGTCAAGACCACGGCCCCGAGCTGAGTCATTATCCGGAAACAATTCCAAGGGATCCAAGAGGCGTTCATCTGGGACAGTTATACGCCCGTGCGGTTCCGATGGTGAGGTTGAACCTGACTGTAGATCATTCAGGAACAGATGGATGGATACAATCAGACCTTCTGCGGGAGGCCGGCGTTCCGGGACCAATGACCAGCATCGTTGAATGAGATCCCAATGCCGGTCATCTATCTTATCCGGACGGGCTGGATTACGACCCTCATGATGGCATAAAACGAGATGAATTTCATTCTTGATTTCTGACCATGGTACTTTGCCAGATAATACCTGCAAGAGGATGAGAATGAGATCTATAGTACTTAGCAGACTCACATGAAGACCGATACATCCGAAAGAGTATATATCACTTTTCGTTGTCCTATTAGATACTTCTGGTAGACAAAGTAATTCTGGTGCAGCCCATCGCATTGCACACGCTGTTCTAGACATTGACATTTGGAGATAACTCAAAACCTCGGGAATGCTTCCCACCAAGGAGGCATGACCAAAGTCAGCCAGCCGTGCAACGTAGCTTTCGTCGATAAGTACATTATTCTGTTCGGTGATCAGCTGAAGACTACGACGGTTCACAATGGGCTTACGCTGCTCAGGTCACCATGAACAATCGGACGAATATGAAATGAATGTACTTTGGAGAGTTATTGTGCAAGCCTTAGATAAAGCGATGAAGACGTACAGTAGTCGAGGCCATTGACAATGTCTAGCAGCTGCGATGTGTATCGTAAGCTATTAATAAACGGATGATCTGTTTAACAAACGCACCAACTGGAGACGACGCTGCACACTTAGAGTATGATCACATTTTTCTAGGTAGCGGTGAAGAGTACCATTGGGCATCCATAACGACACCAATGATACGGCTTCGTTCATCCCAAACCCATGAGCAATGCCCAGGAATGGGACAATATTGTCATGCTTCGCCCTCTTCCAAATTCCAAGCTCCCGACGGACATCCATAACCTAGGAAATGACTTCAGCCGGATCTCCTTGACAACATTGAAAATTTCAAGGACTGGATCGCTACCTTAGACTGCTTCTTCGCATCATCTTCATCTACAGTGGGTATGGATCTGAAAACTTTGACTGCGACCTGAGGAGAGAAAAATTGATAAGTACGTGACATAGTATTAGCATGAAAAGTCCAAACCTCCTTTGTGAGCCCTTCGCTTGGCGGATTGTACCGACATCTATAGACATCGCCATACGAACCACCAGCCACGTGCTCTTTCTCTTTTTTGTCGATATAATCCGTAAGATCTGGTGGGGTAAATATTCCCGACTGAAGCTGTAGTCGGTAGGTATCATATCAATGGGTCAGTGAGCCTATCAAATTTCGCTCAAAGTTGAAGGTACTTGCTGACTGGTCGTTGTCAGACATTGCTTGCGGAAAGAAATACGGTGGTGAAGGCTGGATGGGTCACTGTGGAATAGAGACAAGAGCAAAAATTGGCGCCGCCGGTGGCAAAATTACAAGCCGGAGGTCTTGGGTGAAAACGAACTTAACTTACTATTATTCCAAACGGAGGTTGTTCGCTTCGCCACCCACTCGTGCTCCAGTGGTATGCAGATAGGCTTGACGCGCACTTGGTCCAATCTTGGAGCTTGGAGTCCTTATTCGCGGTTGCATCCATAATACTATCGATCAGACTGTGGACGACGCTCCTCAAATGCCGTGCCTCGGACATGGATCCCGAGGAACTGCCAGTGGAACTCACCAACCCCGTTTTCAAGTACATTTCATGATTTTTCTCACAGAGCCAGATTGCATTGGCCTTTTCGCTGTCTCGCTCCGAGCCGTTCGCTTCATGAGTATATGTCAAAAGCTGTTCTCTGAAGGGATTGATACCAGTGAAAGGTTACTCAGCAATACAGTTGACTGGAGCTTTGTTATCCGTGAATGTTCTTGGCCCGAGTTTTTTTTTCGCTTCCGTTTACATTAACTGAAGTTCGAACGAAATCAAGCTGAACGAGCAACACGGTAAACCGCAACACAACTACCAATGCTTACTTTTACACCTCGTCCTGCCCACCCAGCT
Source organism: Rossbeevera mucosa (assembly GCA_038090415.1). Classification (NCBI taxonomy): domain Eukaryota; kingdom Fungi; phylum Basidiomycota; class Agaricomycetes; order Boletales; family Boletaceae; genus Rossbeevera; species Rossbeevera mucosa. The sequence continues at coordinate 811 of JBBPMR010000436.1, read as the reverse complement.
TACGCTCTCATCCTCATCCAGTTTTGATGCAGGTACCGTGGCCGCCTTCCGGAGCTAGATGGGATGTGCTAGCGCCCTGAAAGTCGCTTCTTTGGCAGTCAGCGCTCTAAAGGAGCCAACATAATCGATCGAGGCAAGTCATCACCAATATTTTAAAGAAGCACCCACATCTCTTCCACACAGGTTACATAACTCGAATCGATTGACCACAAATACAAGAACATCAGATTAATCCTAGGAAACTCAGGAACGCAAGATGGCAGCAGTCAGACAACGTCGAGACCAAAATGTCGCTCCGCTGGAACCTTGGGCTAACCTAGCGTAAATACGACAGTCCTTTGATATTTTCGCACAAAATTCTACCTCCCTGCTTCGCTCCTTTACATCATTCGTTACAGATACGACATTTCGGCCCTCCCACCCGTCTATCCCTAAAACCTTCCTCTCTAACATACGGAACGCCGCTCGTGCAGGCTCGCTTCTTGAAATCCGTCGCTGTTACTACCCACTCGCTCCTCGTGCACTTTGCTGTCGTTCATCCATGAGGTGCGCGACGCGGGCTCGACGATTACCTGGGCACGACGAAGCGATTCTGCCACACTGGAGACGCCGAGGCCTTTAAGTCTCTTAGGATCATTCGTGCCGCCAGGACGCCGAACCGATGGCCATGTTCAGAGTGGAAGTCAGGCGAAGGTAGAGAGGTGAAATCAAGGTGGCTTCGACGTCGAATATATAGGCGAAATGGTGGGAATGACCAACTGCTCGATGAATATTCACGGGGAAAGCTTAGACTCCGTCAAGTGTAGTATGG
>JBBPMR010000435.1:0-21506 GCA_038090415.1 Rossbeevera mucosa | reverse complement strand
ATTAACTATTAGATTTAATGGATATTTTATATCTTTTAATGCTTTATTATCAATATATTTATTATTCATATTATTATTAATTGAACTCACAGTATTTCTAATTGAACTATTTTTTATTAAAGAATGTGAATTTAATTCTTCTTTTGTTACATTTACTAAATCTATAGGATTATTATTTAATTGGTAATTTTTTAATTCTTTACTATACATTTGTAAACTTTGTAAGTTTCTTCTGAAAAAGTTAATTTTTGTTTTAGAACTATTTTTAAAGAAACCATAAAAATTCCCTATTACATATGAAGGACTATGTTTACTTCCTTTATATTTTGGATTCATAGACATAGTTAAATTTAATTTTTGTTTTAAACTTGAATAGAATAATGGTAACATATTCCCTACTTTGTTTCTTATTTGATTACTTCCCATTTTTATTTTTAATATTTAGAGTTATTTTACTAACCTGATTAAACATATTCGAAAATATATAAATAAAGTAATTAATTACACATATATTAAATATGGAAATGTTTTATAAAAAGTTTATTTATTAATTTTAATTTAATAATCCATTAAATATCTAATGTTAATATATAGGATACAGTATAAAAATTATTAAATTTAAAAGCTTTTAAAATATAAATACCTAGCTAAATACAGTATTTAATATAATTAAACCATTAACCTAAAATTGTATCCTTAATACAAATAATTATATTATCAGCTCATACTTTTATAGTTTTAGACTCTCTATTAAACTATTTGTTAAAATTACAAAGGAGGGGTGATACTAAATACAAAGTATTATGAACTAAAAACAGAATATTAAAGTTTATAAATTAAGATATTATATATTATATAATACACTTGTTACTGATAGGTGAATTGAATCTAATATAACATTAGGGAATATACCTAATAATATTGTAGGTATTAATAAAGTAATTAAAATAATAAATTCTCTTCTAGAAATATCTGAAACAATAACATTATTCATATTAGGTGAATAAGTACCATATGATATTCTATTATATAAGAAAATAGAATAACAGGCTGATAATACTATACCTGTTGCTCCTATTGCTGAGATTATTGGATTTACTTCCCATATTCCAATTAAACTTAATTGTTCTCCTAAGAAATTTAAACTTAAAGGTATACCTGTATTACATAATGTAAAAATAAAGAATAAAATAGTGAAAATAGGCATATAAGAAACTAAACCTCTAATATATTTAATAATTCTAGTACCTGTTCTTTCATAAATAACTCCACCTACACAAATAAATAAAGCAGGAGAAACAAAACCATGAGCTAAAGCTAATAAAATAGCACCTTCAATACCTTGAATATTATTAGAAAATAACCCTAAAATAACAACACTCATATGAGCAATACTTGAATAAGCAATAAGAGTTTTAGTATCTTGTTGAATAATTGTAGTTAAAGAAGCATAAATTAAAGTAATAATTGCAATAGTTTGAACTAAAGGACCAAAATAATTTGTAGCATCAGGTAAAAAATTAATTAAAATTCTAATATAACCATATGTAGCAAATTTTAATATAGTAGCAGCTAATAAAATAGAACCAGCTAAAGGACTATCAGCATGAGCTCTATATAACCATCCAGTGAAAGGCCATAAAGGAGTTTTAATTGCAAAAGCTAAGAAGAAAGCTAACCATAATATTTTTTGTGAATCAATGTTAATATCAACTAATGATAATAATTGGAAATCTGTAGTACCTGATAAATTATAAATTTGTAAAATAGCTAATAACATAAATAAAGAACCAAATAAAGTATATAAGAAAAATAAATTAGCTGATCTAAATCTAAATTCTCCTGATCCATATACAATTATTATAATAAATAAAATAGGTAATACACTTTCAAAAAAGATATAAAATAATAATAAATCTAACACTAAAAATAAAGCTAATTGTAAAGTTTCTAAAATTAAGAAAGCAATTAAAAAGAATTTCAAATTAGAATTAATATTATAAGCATTAGAAATAATCGCAATTGGAGTAATGAAAGTAGTTAATAAAACAAAATATAATGAAATTCCATCAACTCCAAAATTTAAATGTCCAAAAGTTAAATAATCAAATTCAGATACAAATTGAAACTGAGTAGTATTAGAATCAAAACTTAACCATAAAAATATTGAAATTAAGAAAGTAATTAAAGAACTAGCAATTGCAATAGTTCTCATTTTTGATTGACTATTTATTGAATTTTCTTGTATTGTTAATATAAATAAAGAACCTAATAAAGGTGTAAGTAGTAATAATGTTAACATAATTTTTATCTTGATTTTGTTGTGTGTTTATTGTTATTTCCTAAATGTAGTATTTTCGTAATTATTTGTATATAAATTATTTTTAATATTTTTATTTATTAATAAAACCTAATAATTTTATTTAAGTAAATTAATGTTTATAAGAGAAAGTAGGTAATAAAGTAAAGAATAAAGCAGATACATATATCACAATTAATCTAAATTCAGAGATAATGCTAGTATCAAATAATAATGGTGCGAATACTAAGAAGATTAATGATAATATTCCTATAGTTATGTATAATGAATAAGTAGTTATTACTCCAGTATCTAATTTAGATATATTTTTAGCACTATTCTCTAATACAGAAGCTAATCCATAAGGTCCTAATAATTCTATTACTCCTCTATCTAAGACTTTAGAGATTGTATTACCTGTAATTAATCCAGCTGAAATTATATAATAATTATATATAACATCAAAGAAGTATTTACCATTAAGGAAAGTATAAATTTTTCTACCAAGAGAATAATCAGTAAAATTAACAATAATTTCAGGATAAACATGATACAATAATATAGCACTTGTAGCACCAAATATTGAGAATATAGTAGGTAATAATTTAATTATTAAAGGTAAACTAAATTCAGCTTCAATAATAGAAATATTATTAGGGTTAATGTAAATAGAATTAGCAAAGAAATCTGAACCTACTCCAACAAATAAATCAGAGAAAACAAATCCAAAGAATATACTAAATAAAGCTAATAAAAATAAAGGTATAACAACAGCAAAATTAGATTCATGAGAATTTAAATATACATTTTTAATACCATTTGGTACAGTTAAGAATACTAAACTTATTAATCTGAATGAGTAAAATGCTGTTAAACCAGCTGTTAGACTTCCTAAAATATAAGCATATATTCCTGAAAAACTGTATTGTCCATAAGCTAATTCTAGTATTAAATCTTTACTATAGAATCCACTTAACCAAGGTGTGGCTAATAAAGATAAAGAACCTACTAACATTGTAGTATAAGTAAAAGGTAAAAATTTAATTAATCCACCCATTTTTCTAATATCTTGTTCATCAGCAAAACTATGTATAACAGCCCCAGCACCTAAGAATAATAATGCTTTAAAGAAAGCATGATTAACTACATGCATTAATGCTACATTATATTGACTTAAACCTACAGCCATTACCATATATCCTAATTGAGATATTGTACTGAAAGCAATTATTCTTTTTAAATCATTTTGTACTAATCCACAAGTAGCTGCAAAGAAAGCTGTACTTGCTCCAATTAAAGTTATAATTAATAAAGCTGTTGGACTAAATTCTAAAATAGCAGATGATCTAATTAATAAATATAACCCAGCTGTAACTAGTGTAGCAGCATGTAATAAAGCACTAACTGGAGTAGGAGCTTCCATAGAACCAGGTAACCAAGAATGTAAAGGAATTTGAGCAGATTTAGCCATAGCTCCCATTAATAATAATAAACTAATTACAGTTATAGCTGTTTCATTCATAAAAGGTACTAAACTAAATATTGTGGAATAATCTACAGATCCAAATAATGCAAATAATGCAAAGAATCCTATACTTAATCCCATATCACCTACTCTATTCATAGTTAAAGCTAATATAGCTGCTTTATTGGCTTGAATTCTTGTAAAATAGTAATTAATTAATAAATATGATACTACACCAATACCTTCCCAACCTATAAACATAACAAAATAATTAGCACCAGAAACTAATAATAACATGAAAAAAGTGAATAAAGATAAGTAAGAAAAGAATCTTTGATTATGAGGATCTTCAGCTAAATAAGAAGTTGTATATATATGAATTAAAGTTGAAATATATAATACTGGTATAAACATAGATACTGTTAATTGATCAAAATAAAATTCCCAGTTAATAGACATAAACTCTGAATCAATCCAATTAAATAAATATACTGACACAGGAGAACCACATATACCTACTTCATAGAAGGCAATTGTAGCTAATAAAGAAGAAATAGATAAACAAGAACATGTAATTATATGAGATCCTGTTATTCCTATTTTTCTACCCATAAATCCAGATACAAAAGATCCTAATAAAGGGAATATTAAAATTGATAAATACATAATATTTTAAGATCTTATAGAAATATTTCCTCTTAATCTATAAAAAGCTACTAATATACTTAAACCTATTACTGATTCTGCACCAGCTATTGATATTATATATATACTAAAGGTTTGTCCTATAGTATCATCAAATCCAAATGAACTAATTAAAACTAATAAAGTTACAGCAAGTAACATAATTTCTATAGCAATAATCATTAAAATTATATTTTTTCTATTTAAAATAAATCCTAATATACCAATTAAAAATAATAATATTGATAAATTCATAAGTTTAGTTAAAAGCTTTATTTTCCTTAAGGACATTTAATAATTCTAATTATTTATAATTTAATATTTATTTTTATAAATAATTGAAAAAGTAGTTTACTCTAATAATGTTTTATTAATCTACTTTTTAGGTTTAATAAACATTTAGTTTATTATTTAAGTTTTCAAGGGTTTAAATTAAAATTTAAATAAGTAATAAGGTTGTTAAATTATAAAATTAATTACTAGTAATAGTTATTATTTATAATCCTCCCCAGTAATATACAGCAATAAATAAGAATAACCACACTACATCTACAAAATGCCAATATAAAATAGCAGATTCACATCCTTGATGGTGAGTATTTGTTACATGGTAATTTATAGTTCTAACTAATTGTACCGCTATGAAAATAGTTCCAACTATAACATGGATACCATGTAATCCAGTAGAACAATAGAAAGCACTTCCAAACACAGAATCTGAGATTGAGAATGTAGCATTAGCATATTCTAAATATTGTAAGAAAGTGAAAAGAACAGCAAATAACACAGTTAATTCTAAACCTATTAAAGTATTTTTTCTGTTTCCATTTATTAAAGCATGATGACCATAAGTTACAAAAGCACCTGAAGATACTAATAATATTGTATTTAATAATGGTATTGCAAATGGATTTAATGGTGTTATTCCTTGTGGTGGCCATACTCCTCCTATTTCGATAGCTGGAGTTAAACTTGAATGGAAGAAAGCCCAGAAAATACTTAAGAAAGCAAAAACTTCACTAACAACAAAAAGTAAGAATCCAATTTCTAAACCTTTTTTAACTTGTGTTGTATGGTGTCCTCCTAAACTAGCTTCATTCCCTACATCTCTAAACCAGAAAGTCATTCCACCTAAAGTTAAGATGAATCCTAATTCTAACACAAGATCTCCAGAATAGTAACCATGCATATACATTACAGCACCAATAGTTAAATTTAATAAAGCAAAACTTAATACTATAGGCCAAGGAGAAACTTCAACTAAATGGAAAGGAAAAAATTGAAAATTATGTAATTTTATCATAATAAGTTAAATTTTGTATAAATTATAAATTTAAATAAAAATAACACCTACGAATTACTTATATAGTATATATAAAGTCTCTAACTAATTAGTATAAAGAATACTGAATTATAGTTAAATAATATTAATTATTATAATGTATTAATTAATAATTAATAATTATTAAACACATTATATTTATGTTTTTTGTAGATTGCTTAAGAATAATATAAGTATTATTATATTATATTGTTACTTTTAACTGTTGTTATAAAATAACTCGCACAAAAAATAAGTTATATAAAATATACACAAGATAAGGAGGGAGTATAATAAATACTATATACTAATATTAAACTAAATTAGTATTTATAAAATTAAAAATTGAAAGTTAAAATAAATTATTCTTCTGTAGCTATATCTATTAAAGTATTTTCTACTAAACCTATTACAGGTACAATAATTAAGAACCATGCAAAATAGAAGAATGTAGATACTTGACCAATAAATACAAAAGGTTCATTAGGATGTTGTGAACCAATCCACATTAAGATGAAGAAATTAAATACAAAGAACCAGAAAGCTAATTTCATAGCTGGTCTAAATTGGCTACCTCTTTGTCTTGATACATCTACAATAGGTAATACTAATAAGATTAATAATGATCCAAACATAGCTAATACTCCTAATAATTTATTAGGTATAGATCTTAAAATTGCATAATATGGTAATAAATACCATTCAGGTACAATACTTGCAGGAGTACTCATAGGATTAGCTTCTATATAATTATCGCTATGTCCTAATAAATTCGGATAATAGAATACTAATATTGATAAAGCTAAGAAGAAGAAGAATATAGTTATAAGATCTTTAAACATGTAATAAGGGTGAATAGCATATCTATCCCCATTAGAAGAAATACCATTAGGATTATTAGATCCATGTGTATGTAATGCAATTAAATGAGCTAAAGCTAAAGCTGCTAATAAGAATGGTAAAAGATAATGTAATGAAAAGAATCTATTTAATGTAGCATTAGATACTGAGAATCCTCCCCAAATTAATTCTACTAAATCTTGACCAAAAATAGGTATAGCACTTAATAAATTTGTAATAACAGTAGCACCCCATAAACTCATTTGACCATAAGGTAATACATATCCTAAGAAAGCAATAGCCATCATTAAGATTAAAATTATTACTCCTATTGACCAAGCTAAACTTCTAGGTGTTTTATATGAACCATAATAGATATTTCTTCCTATATGTCCATAAACAAAAATAAAGAAGAAAGAAGCAACGTTAGCATGAGTATATCTAATTAACCATCCATTATTAACATCTCTCATAATATGTTCTACACTATTGAAAGCAAAATCTACATGTGGTTGATAATGCATAGCTAAGAAACATCCTGTTAAGATTTGAATTACTAAACAAGTAGCTAATAATGATCCAAAATTCCATAAATAGGAAATATTAGAAGGTTGTGGTGAATCTACTACATACGAATTTACTAATCTAAGTAAAGACTGACTTTTAAGTAATCTCATAATAATTTGTTTATTTTGTGTATATTTGTATATATTTAATAATTACCTTAAATTTAGTAATAAATTAATTAGTAGTTAAAATAACTTACTAAAATATAAAATTATATATTTTTCCTTTTGAATATATTAGAATTTAAAAAATATATTTTTTTTTCACTGTAACAATAATTCTTCTGTTTTTAATTATTAATTTATAATATGATTTATAATTATTAATCATTATTTTTAAGCCCAAGAAGATTTGAACTTCTACGATTATCTCATCAAGATAACATTCTACCTTTAAATTATAGGCTTTATAGTAATAGTATAACTTAAGTAATTAATTTTAATAAATTAATACAAAATATACAGATATTATCTTAACTTCTTTTAAATAAAATTATATATATATAATATATAAAATAAAATGAGAATTTATCCTATTTATATATAAATTATCGAAATATGGAGGGTTAATTAATATTAAATATGTTAAAACAAAATTAAAAAAGATTAAGAGTAGTTAATAATAGTATTTTACTATTAGTAAGGTGCTATATCAAATGCTACTAAGATACTTGGCACTAAGATAATAAAAGCTACAGCTATAGGTAATAAATTAATCCAACATAAAGAAATTAATTGGTCATATCTTAATCTAGGTAAAGTAGCTCTGAATAAAACAAATAAGAAACAAATCATACATGTTTTTAAACCTAAAACTATAGATTGTAAATTTACATATGAGCCGTTAAATACTAATTCTGGAAAATTATATCCACCTAAGAATAATATAGATGTTATACAACTAAATAAAATAATAGAAGAATATTCAGCTAAAAAGAAAAACACAAAAGGAACAGCAGAATGTTCAGTGAAGAAACCAGCAACTAATTCAGATTCAGCTTCTTGTAAATCAAATGGTGTTCTACTTGTTTCAGCTAAAATGGAAATAAAATAAAATATGAATACAGGACATAATGGAATTATAAACCATATTGATTGTTGAACTTCAATAATAGTTGAATAATTAAATGATCCTGTTAATAAAATTATTATTAAAATAGCAGAACTTAAAATTAATTCATAGGATATCATAGCAGCTGTGGATCTTAAAGATCCTAAAAAGGCATATTTGGAATTAGCTGACCATCCTGCAAATAACACTCCATATACTCCTAAGGAAGATAAGGCTAAAGTATAAAAGATTCCTAAAGAAAAATCAAATAAAGTTAAACCTTGACCAAATGGAATTATAGCCCAACCTAATAAACTAAATACTAAAGTAAATACAGGAGCTAAATAGAATAACACTTTATTAGATTGACTTGGAATAACAGTTTCTTTCAATATTAATTTTAAAGCATCTGCAAAAGGTTGAAGTATACCATAATAACCTACTACAGTTGGTCCTACTCTTCTTTGGTGTGCAGCTAATTGTTTTCTTTCTACAATTGTCATAAAAGCTACTGATAATAACACAGGTAATATCACAACTAATACATCAATTAAATTAATTAATATATTAATAATAGTTAATAAATAAGTATTAAACATTAAATTTGTAAAAAAATATATTATTATAAAAATCTACCTTTAATTTACTAAAAATAACAAATAATAAGAATAATTGCAATGTAGGTATTTAAACTAAATACTTTAAACAATATGATCTAAAATCAGGATTAAGTTAAGTTAATATATATATCTTATATTTAAATTTGTAGTACTAATTATCTAGTATAATTTATATTCTAATATTAGAATCAAACTAATATACTTAAATTAATACTCATACACTGTGACAATAATTTATATTTATTTATTCTCTTTTGGACTCGAACCAAAATTGACACTTTAGAAGAATGATGTTCTAACCATTGAACTAAGAGAATTTTGTATTTTAGAGAGTTAAGAAGGAATTGAACCTTTAATTTATTAAACTTTGCAGGTTTACTACAGAACCTTCTGTAAACTTAACCCTTAATTATTATATTTTATATTCTTATAGTATTAGATATTTGTATATTAAATTATATTCAAATAAAAATAAATTAACTACTTTTATAAAAACTTATATTTAAGTTTTAACACAGTAATATATAAGAAATACAAAGATAAAAGTGTAGAGTTTATTATCTCTACATTTTTGTATTAATAATAGTTTTAATTTAGAAATATATAAATATTTCTAGTTAAGAACTAATACCATTCATATAGAAATAAATATTTAATATTATTTAATAAAAATATTCTTATAAATAAACCCTAATTATCTCATTTAACGATAAATAATCTAAATTTAAATATTTATCTTATACTTTATTAACAAATATTAATAGTAGAGATAGTTCTATAAAGAGCCAAATAGGTAAGAAACATATAATATGCCACAACTAATACCATTTTATTTTGTAAATCAATTATCTTTTGCTTTATTAGCATTAATTTACTTAATTTTTATAATGTCTAAATCTGTGTTACCTTATTTTACATTACAACAAGTAATTAGAGTTTATATTACTAAATTAGCTAATAAATAATTTTTTAATAACTAAGTAATTAAAATTATTAACTCTCTAAGTAAGTAAACAATTAGCCATTTACAAGATCACGTTTCTCTTTAACTAAAATTAGATTTATAATCTAATTAATCAAATAATAAATTTTAATAATTATAATATACCAATTACAAACCTAAGGTTAATTTGGTTTAAATTTAATTATACCGTTTTAATAAATATTTGTATCTAAATTAAATAATTTAAGAAATATGCGTGTAAACAAAATTTATTGCATCTTCCCCCTCCTTACTCTAATTAGAGTAACTACAAATTTAAGACTTATATGAATATAATAAATTTATCTAATTAAGGAGAATCTAAATTTAATTAAGATTTATTTTGATAACTTTATAAATTTTAATTTAAAAGAGTTAAGTAACTTTAATTAAAAATATTTACAGAGTTTAAATGGTAGAAGATGAACTGGATTAATCACTCCCTTTGGGTGGGAGAAGAAGCGTGTTCGAGTCGCGCCTACCATATTAAATAAAATAAAATTATAAAGATAATAATTATTAATAATAATTAGTGCATATACATTTGTATATAAGGTGTTATGGCAGAGTGGTTATTGCGGGGTACTGTTAATACCTTATTCAGAGGTTCAATTCCTCTTGACACCTAAATAAAATAAGTACAAAATACTTAAAAGAAGTGAATATTCAAATAAAATATAACTTTGCAAACATGTTGAAATTTTGGTAAACAATCTCCTCTTAAGCAGGAGTGGAAGTAATTCCTTAAGAGTTCGAGTCTCTTTGTTTGTACAAATGTTTCATTGATAGTGTTCATTAATATAATTATATAATTATATATTATATTTTTATAATGCGATATAGTGTAAAGGTCTGCACGACAGTCTCATAAACTGTAAGTTTTGGTTCAAATCCAGAATTCGCACAGTGGTTTTAGAGGTCTTTTAGTATAATGGTAGTACCTTATCCCTTCACGATAATAGTACCAGTTCAAATCTGGTAAAGACTACAAAATAAGTAAGACCAAATTAAAGCCAACTAAAGGTAAGGAAAATAAGTCTAAACTTGGGAATCTAAATTAACTCAATAGCAAAGGAATAGTAATCATTTGGAAAGATATGGCAATTGCTAATTGTTCTGAGGCAACTCTTGGGTGTTCGAATCGCCTCTATTCCGAAACAATACTTAAAAGAGTATAAAAAATTATTTTATTAACTTAAATAATTTAATTAAAATTAATACAATTATATATATAGATATATTCTATTTTTGTATTAAAAAGGGCTTAATTAGTTTGTTTTTAAATTTATTAAAAACTTAAAAAGGTAAATTAAAATTTTGAATTGGTTATTATCTACAAATGCTAAAGAAATTGGAACACTTTACTTAATTTTCTCAATATTTGCTGGTATGATAGGTACAGCATTTTCAGTTATTATTAGAATGGAATTAATGTCACCAGGAGTACAAATATTAGCAGGAGATCATCAATTATTTAACGTAATTATTAGTGCTCATGCTTTCATAATGATTTTCTTCATGGTTATGCCTGGTCTAGTAGGTGGATTTGGTAATTATTTATTACCTGTACAATGTGGAGCTCCAGATATGGCTTTCCCTAGATTAAATAACATTAGTTTCTGGTTATTACCTCCTTCATTAATATTATTATTATTAAGTTCATTAGTTGAACAAGGAGCAGGAACAGGATGGACAATATATCCACCATTATCTTCTATACAATCACATTCAGGTGGTAGTGTTGATTTAGCTATTTTTAGTTTACATTTAGCTGGGGTATCTTCTTTATTAGGAGCTATAAATTTCATAACAACAGTATTAAATATGAGAACTAATGGAATGAGCTTACATAAATTACCTTTATTTGTATGGGGAATCTTTGTAACTGCTATATTATTATTATTAGCATTACCTGTATTAGCTGGAGCTATAACTATGTTATTAACAGATAGAAATTTCAATACTAGTTTCTATGATCCAGCAGGAGGTGGAGATCCGGTATTGTATCAACATTTATTCTGGTTCTTTGGTCATCCTGAAGTATATATTTTAATTATACCTGGATTTGGTATTGTTAGTCATATTGTTTCAACTTTCTCAGGTAAACCTATATTTGGTTATTTAGGTATGGTATATGCTATGTTCTCTATAGGAATTTTAGGATTCTTAGTTTGGTCTCACCATATGTTTAGTGTAGGATTAGATGTTGATACTAGAGCTTACTTTACTGCAGCTACTATGATTATTGCTGTTCCTACAGGAATTAAAATATTCTCTTGGTTAGCTACTTTATACGGAGGTAGTTTAAGATTTACTACACCTTTAATCTTTGCTTTAGGATTTTTAGCTTTATTCACAATAGGAGGATTAACTGGAGTAGTATTATCAAATGCTAGTTTAGATATTGCATTACATGATACTTATTACGTAGTTGCTCACTTCCATTATGTATTATCAATGGGAGCTGTGTTCGCTTTATTTGCTGGATTCTATTATTGGGCACCTAAAATTATTGGTAGAACTTATAATGAATTCTTAGCTCAAGTTCACTTCTGGACATTATTTATTGGAGTTAATTTAACATTCTTCCCTCAACATTTCTTAGGTCTTGCTGGTATGCCTAGAAGAATACCTGATTACCCTGATGCTTTTGCTGGATGGAATGCAATCTCTAGTTTCGGTTCATTAATCTCTGTAGTAGCTACTGTATTATTTGGATATATTATATATGATATTTTCGCAAATGGAAAAGAAGTAAATAATAATCCTTGGGCTGTACCTGCTTACTTCACATCATTAACACAATATGATACTGAAGCTGAATCAACTAATACATTAGAATGGGCATTAGCTAGTCCAATTCCATTCCATGCATTTAATATGTTACCTGTACAATCTTAATCAATTATTTTTATATCCCCCTCCTTTGTATTGTGTAATATTAATTATTTATGGGCTTTTGGATTTACTTTATATTAGTATAAGGTAAAATAGGATTCGTCCAGTCAAGAGAGTACCAAATTGGCAGTGATTAATTAACCTTATTTCAACAGGCTTTATGTGTTTTAAGCTTTAATTACTTTAGGTTCGATTCCTAAACTATCTATTTTCATTAAGCAAGGTAAAACTAAATACTAGAGGTTAATTTCCTAATTCTAAATTTAAAAAAGAATGAACAACACGATATTATTGTGTATAGGGTATTAAATATTAAGGCTGAAATATGAACATATATTAGATCTAATATAACAAGCCAAATTAGTATTCATTTTTCTTAAGGTAAAACTTACAGCTAGAAAATACTTAAAATAATTAAAATAGAATAGCTGAATTAAAATTCTTAGGTGAACTAAATACTGTAAACATAATTAACTGAAACAGAAACAGCTAAAATACTAATATTAATATTGTTAATAACTTTAAGTGTAATAAAGTTAATCTTAGTTAGTTTATAACCCCAACATTTACCTACTTTAATTTAGTTATTAGATTTATTTTATCTATTCGAGTTTACTAGGATTTATTAGATTTCGTCAAGTTAGGTGCGATAATACAACCACTTTAATACCAAAATATGTGGTTTTATAATTAGAAGGCTATTGATTATAATTATTAAATTGAGTCTTTCTATATTCATATATGCACAAATTACTTAAATAATCCAGATTAACATAACTTTATTTAAGAAAAATTCTAATTTCTGTATACATATTATAAAAGTATCGATGACAATATTGTACAACATCAAATAATTATTTTTAATAATTAATGAGTATTTTAAAGGGGTTATTAAGGATTACTAGCAAATTTATATAAAAGGAGGCTCCATAGCCAAAAGTCTACATATTTCTTATGAGAATATAAATTTATACAATTTTATTAGGAATAAGAAAATTACGAGATGAGACAATCCTAAGGGAAACCTTTTTATTAAAACTTCCTGAAGTAAAACATTTCAATAAGGAAAGGAAAGGAAATCAACCGAGACTCCGAAAGTAATGGTGAGTGAAATCGGATTAGCCAAAATCTAAATTATAATAAAAATTATCACTATAACATATAAGTACACTTAATAATTGGTTTTAAATTTATAGCTTGTATAATTAAAATTCAAATTAAGTTAAAATATAAGAATTAGTTAACTAAATTAATTTCAATTAATGAAGGAATATTAATTAATATTATATTTTATATAATTTCAAATCTTAAAAATAAGAAATGCTTAATGAATATAGATAGATATGATAATTATTTATATAATTATACATAGTAATTACGATTACAACTAAGAAGGTGAATCAAATTTGAGACCTGTATTTTATAATTTAGATTTTAATAAAATAAGTACGATGGGAGAAAACTTGTCGGAATATAGGGGAACCATCCTCTAAGGCTAAGTATTTATAAATTTAGCGATAGTGAAAAGTACCGTGAGGGAAAAGTTGAAAAGAGTGTAGAATAATATTAAGTGTAAAAAAGAAATAAAGATACAATTAATATTAGTTCTTATCGGACATTTTTTGTTCGAACGAATGTAAATAACACGCAGTGAAAAAGATCATGAATTAGTAACTCTATAAGCAGTCAAAGTCACATAATTTTATTTGGAACGTGACAATGGCGTACCTTTTGCATAATGGGTCAGCAAGTTAATAGTAGTAGCAAGGTTAAAAACCTAAGCGAAAGCGACTATATTAAAATATAAATATGGGTTAAGTTACTGCTATTAGACCCGAAGCCAGGTGATCTTTCCAAGAACAGATTAATAAAGGATCGAACGGTTGAATGTTGCATAATTCTCCGAAGATTTTTGGAAAGCGGTGAAATGCCAATCTGACCTGGTGATAGCTGGTTTTCTACGAAACATATTTTAGTATGACATCTACACAATATTTATGGAGGTACAGCACGGTAATTCCATACGAATATTAATTTAATTAATAGGAGTTTAATTTGCGGGGACGTAAAAATCTTACCAATGGAAATAAATCTCGGAATTACATAAATAGATGGTAGATATTCAGACTATTCATGATAAGTTGGATAGTCAAGACGGAAACAGCCGTGAACACTGATTAAGGTCCCGAATGATTATTAAGTGAAATAAAGGAAGTTACAAATTGAATGCAGTTGAAAAGTGAGCCTGGTAGTCGCTACTTATAATGAACGTGTATCAACGTATCAACCCTTAGATTGTAGCTCCGAAGATTTAACGGGTCTAAAATAATCAACCGATATCGTGTTAATTTTAAAGATAGTTATTATTAGCTGTATTTAAAATCTAGGTAGTAGAACATTCAGATAATTCAACTAAAATATTCCTCTAGGAAAGGAATACAAACCCACAATTTACAGTGTTACATTGTATATAATAGGAATCTGAAGAGATAATGCTGACATGAGTAACGTAAAAAGAAAGTATAAACTTTCTCGCCGAATACGAAAGGGTTATTAGCTAAAGATTAAATCTACTAATGTTAATGCGGTCTCTAAGGTACAAAACCAACGTTTTGGCTGATGAGTATAGCTTTGAAAGTCCAAATGGAGTATATTATTTACACATAGAATTTCATTGTAAGTAATTATAATGATAGAAGATTAAATTTATTAAATTTTAAGACAAGTTAATAAGTTTAATATTGAATTGTTCTTGTATTATATTAAGTGAATATTTAATATAATTATAATTATTATTTATTATAGTAAATATTACATATTGGGCCAGGAAAAAGATGTTTTTGAATAACTTCGAGTATATATATTAATTTAGTATTATATTTTTATTTTATTAGAGTGAATATTCTAATACCTTATATCAAAAATTTACTATTATTTTATATTTTTAATCTCAAACTAGTCATTTGTTATTTTAAATAAATTTAATTTAATATTAAAGTATAAGCAAAAATGCTAAATTAGCAGCAGTTAACTAATTATTAAATCTAGTGAGAGCTAATTAATAATTAATTTAATGATTTAGGTAAATTTTATTTAATTATATTCTCTAAGCACAACCGTACCCTAAACCGACACAGGTTCGTAGGTAGAGTATACTAAGGCGTAGAGCTAAAAGTTGTTAAGGAACTCGGCAAATTATCCTCATAAGTTCGACAAGAAGAGGAACCAAGAATTTAGTAATTTAATAACTCCTATTAAATTAAATATATGGTGGCACAAAATCGGAAGCCCCGACTGTTTACTAAAAACACAACTATCTGCAATTATGAAAATAATAGTATAGGTAGTGAGATTTGCCCAATGCCATATAAATAAGTAATAATAATAGGTAACTGTTTCTTTACAAACAATTGGTTAATAGCGGTCTTAACTATGAGGATCCTAAGGTAGCAAAATAAATTGGCCATTAAATGTGGTCCGGTATCAATAATTTAACGATGGCTTCACTGTCTCAACAACTTGCTCAGTGAAATTGAATTACCCGTGCAGATGCGGGTTACCTCAAAGAGGACGGGAAGACCCCATGCAGCTTTACTGTAGCTAGTTATCATATAAATGTTCTATTACCTCGGTTATACAGATAATAGGGAGTCGATTTGACATCTATGGAAAACCTTAGGTCTGAGGTGGAACTGGTATTTATCTTCTTATTTACAAAAATTAAGAGGAAATAGCTGACTAGTTGGCAGTTTGACTGGGGCGGTCGTCTTTAATAGAGTAGCAAAGTACATCCAAATAGATTAAAAAAAATAATATATTTATTAAAAACAACAATAAATATACTGACAAATAAATTAATATTGTGAATTGTTAATTCTAATAATTTGCTTAAAATTAAATTTAAATTTCATTAATAAGGTATGCTAGAAATTAAATGGAAGTTAATGAACCATGAAAGGTTCTGTAGAGTGCAATGACGGTAAGCATGCTTAACTGAAAGACTTAATAGTCGAACAGATACGTAAGTAGGGCATAGTGACCCCTTGCTATATTATGGAATAGACAGGGATCAATTGATAAAAGTTACGCTGGGGATAACAGCCTAATAGCCAGCGAGAGTACACATTGTCCTGGCTGTTTGGGACCTCGATGTCGACTTAATTTATCCTCCAGGGGCAAAACCTTGGAAGGGTTCGGCTGTTCGCCGATTAAAAAATTACATGAGTTGGGTTTAATACGACGTGAGTCAGTATGGTCCCTATCCTTTTGAGGGACAAATAGTAAAAAAGGGAAGACCTTCTAGTACGAAAGGACCAATAGGCTGTGTTTCTCTAGTGTACCAATTGTAATATTAAATAATTAAATAATTATATAACTTTGCATAGTTGGGTAGCCACAAACATATTAGATAATTACTGAAAGTATATCAAGTACGAATCTATCCCTTAGATACTATCAATGAATTTCTCTTTTGTTATCTATCACGAATGGTTATTCTTACTTTCCTAAAAATAATCATTTCTTTAAATCGACAAAATATACTACAAAATAATAGATAGAAAAGTATATAAATATATATAGTATATTATATATATTTAGCAATATGAATAATAAGTATTGTAAAATACACAAAGAGAATACAAATTCATAAATAAAGAAATAGATCATTTCTTAGATAGGATGCAAATGAATTGATTGTAAAATCGTAAGTTTAGCATTACTAATTTTTAAAATAGACTTGATGTTTTAGGTTGTCATAAATAAAATTATTATTATATTTGTAATAAGTAAATATTATTTAATTTATTTACTTTTTAAACTATTTAATATAGTTATTACAGATTTTATACAATATATTAAGATTAATTATCTTGAGATATTAGCATAAGGAAACAAATCTTTTTATTTTCCGATTTTATTAAATTTTTTAATAAAAGAATTGATTAAGAAAAATCTTAGTAATACCTAACTTTTCTAAATTATATTTTGTTTTTTTAATTATAAAATAGAAAAATAGGTATATAATCAGTATTAATTAAATAATAATACTGTAGAAAACTAAGACCGATAGATTAAAAATACTTTTTTAAATACAAACAATGTTAAAAAATATATCAATTTTTAATACTTTATATAATGATGCACCTCAACCTTGGCAATTAGGATTCCAAGATTCTGCTTCACCAGCCTTTTCAGGTATTGTGGATTTACATAATTCTATTTTCTTTTATTTAGTTGTTATTTGTGTAGGAGTTTTCTGGGCTTTAGGTTCTTTAATGTACTACTATAGTTATAACAAATCTCCTATTGTATATAAATATTTAAATCATGGGACATTAATAGAATTAATCTGGACTATAACACCAGCTTTAATATTAATAGTAATTGCTTTCCCTAGTTTTAGATTATTATATTTATTAGATGAAGTAACTTCACCAACTATAACAATTAAAGTAGTAGGTCACCAATGGTATTGGTCTTACGAATATAGTGATTATGTAACAGAAAGTGGACAATCTATTGAATTTGATTCTTATATGATCCCTGAATCTGATTTAGAATTAGGTCAATTTAGATTATTAGATGTAGATAATAAAATGATTATCCCTGTAGATTGCCACATAAGATTAATTGTAACAGGTGCTGATGTAATCCATAGTTTCGCTGTTCCATCTTTAGGATTAAAAATTGATGCTACACCAGGTAGATTAAATCAATGTTCAATCTTAGCTGAAAGAACAGGAACTTTCTATGGTCAATGTTCAGAAATTTGTGGAACATGGCATGGGTTTATGCCTATAGCTGTAGAAGCAGTTTCAGTTCAGGATTACTTAGCTTGGGTAGATTCAATGTAATTGTTCATAATTAATTTCTTTATTTATTGTTTAATATTTTTAGAATAAAACTTATTTGCTCCCCTCCTAGTTAGTTTAGTAAATAAAATTAAATAGATAAACCACATAACTTATTCTAAACTATATACTCAATTAGTCAATTATTTTAATAAAATTATAATGTATAACAATATTCTATATATAAACTAATGGTATTATTTTAAATAATAAGAGTGTAATTCTTTTTAAATAAATTCAATAACAAATAATAATATTTAGTAAAACCAAATTATTAATAATTACTATCTAAAGTATAGATAAGTATTACACATTTTATTATATCTTAAAAGAGATATATATTTATAGATTATATTTTAAAGGGGAAATCTGATAATTGGTAATCAACTGTACTTGCACTACTGTAATGATAGTTCGAGTCTATCTTTCTCCATATAAATATAAGTAAATATATAAAAGCTTCGGTTGCTTAAGGGTTAAAGCGTTCGTCTGAAGATCGAAAGACAGTGGTTCGACTCCATTTCGAGGCATTAAAATAAAATTTAATTAATAAATAGCCTGAATAGTTCAATTGGTAAAATAACTTACTTGTAATAAGTCGTTGGCGGTTCAAGTCCACCTTTAGGCAAATTATAATTCACTAAAAGAGTATAATTAATATTATATTTAATAATTAATTAATTAATGTTTTGTTATGAGTTATAGTATAATTGGAAAAACGTCTTCCTTTGGCGAAGAATTTCCTCGTTCGAATCGGGGTAACTCAAGGTAGAGTTATACTCTTATATTTAACATATATAGATATTAGGGTAAATTAATAATAATAAAATAAAAAGTTTTAAAATTAAATATAATATTTTAAATATAAAATATCTTATTATCTTAGGTCAAATATACATATATAAGATGGAAGTGTAACTCAAAGGTAGAGTGTTTCACTTTTAATGAAACGGTTAAGAGTTCGAATCTCTTTACTTCCTTAATAATAATACTTATTATTTATAATTATATAATAATTATTTCTAAAGTATATTAATTATATAGAATAAAGAGCATAGTATAATTGGTAATATGATGATCTCCAAAATCGTTGTTAGGTGTTCGAGTCGCCTTGCTCTTGAAGTATAATAATTTATTATTGAAAAGGGGTCCTTAGCTTAAATAGGTAGAGTTCCTAATTGTCACTTAGTACGGTACCAGTTCGAATCTGGTAGGACTCGTAATAAATTAAATTAAATAATAACTGTTCTTTAAAAGAGTAATATTATTTAAATTATAATATATGTCAGACACTATCTTTTAAAAATATATAAAATTATAATACTTATGTTAGCTGCTGCAAAATTCATCGGTGCAGGATTAGCTTGTTCAGGATTAATTGGTGCCGGATTAGGTATCGGACAAATCTTTGCTTCATTAATCGCTTCTACTGCTAGAAACCCTCAATTAAGAGGACAATTATTCGGTTACGCAATTTTAGGATTCGCCTTAGCTGAAGCTACAGGATTATTCTCATTAATGATTGCTTTCTTATTATTATACTCATAATTAAATTAATCAATAATTAATTTTAATTAAATCTTATATCCCCTCCAATAACCATCTCTTAAAAAGGATAAATAAAAAATCTAACGAGTATAGTTAAGTTGGTATAACCTCTACCTTCCAAGTAGTAGTGATCAGTTCGAGTCTGATTATTCGTATTTAATATTAGATTTACCCCTCGGATAAATATTATTAAAAATCTAGGTTTTTTTTTCGTTTTTATAAAAAAGACAATAAACTTATTAAAAAATATTTTTACTCTAAAGATAATATCCAAAAAAATGTCTAAACCTTATTATTCTGAATATATCTATAATAAATTATTTTATATAACTCTACCTAAAGTAAAAACAGATACTTTAGCGCAATTTGAATTATTTATACATTACAACCTTTAAAAGAAATATATTGCATATATTATAGTGGTCAATTCCATAGTCAACTTAAAGCTAAAATGATCTTAATTAAAACTAATTCAATCAATTTTTCTAAACTTATAGACTATATTTATAACGAATTATTAAAAGATAATAATATTAATAAGATTAAAATAGAAATAAGATTTTTCAATAAAGAAGAAAATGTAATTAAACCATCTTTTTTCTTTATAACAAAAGTTTTAGATTCTAAATATAAATTTTACAGCTTCATTTATAATAACTATAAATCTTTTATGGACAAAAATATAAACTTAGAAATTTGTAAATATGAAATTATTATTAATATCGTAGCATAATCCCTCCATCACAAATTGAATAGTGGAAATTCCATAGTCAACTTTAATAAAAATGTCTTTAATTTATACAAATTATTTATATAACAATGAGGATTTAATACCTGAAAAATAAATAAATTTAAATGATTTTTCAACGGTTAATCATTTAAAATTATAAATTATTATTTATATTAAAAATGATACACCCTTTGTTTTAAGAATAAATACTTTCCAAGCTCCTTCTAAATTTGTATTATCAAAATTTTTATCTCAATTAGAATTTTCAATAAAAATTAATTCTATTAAAGATAGCAATATTCTAGGAATCTTAGATAATCTTTATATTTAGCGGTTAATTCCGTAGCTATTGGAAAATTCCATAGTCAAATAATACCAAGATAATGAATAACAATTTAATTACACAATTAGAATCTAGAATTATAAAATTGGAAATGAAATTATCTAAAGCAAAAAGTTTAAAATCTAAATTTTAAATCAATTAACTTTAAAATGCAGATTTTCATATTTGAATAAAGTCAGTTTTAATCAGAGTATTAGTAGTGGTTTATGAATTATAAATTCTTTTCTTAATAAGGAGGAGGGGAGATAAATTATAAAGTAAAGGTTATAAATAATATTATATTTATATATAATAAAACTATTAAGGC
>JBBPMR010000434.1:0-21567 GCA_038090415.1 Rossbeevera mucosa | reverse complement strand
ACCATTGCAATGACTGAGACCTGTGTGATGCAGATAGCTAGGTTTCGATGGGGTGCTACACCGAGTTGAACGCCTGATTATATACGTCCAGGCCGATTGTGCTGTGCGTAGGAACGCTCGTATTCGACACCGACTTAGACGCATAGGATGGCTACGAAAGCAGAAGAAATAACTTACTGATCCGGAATGCAGTGTGGGCATCGGAGCTCCCAGTAAGCGAATACCCATCGGAGCATCAAAGTTACTAAAGACACTGTGGCGCCGCTCGGGAAGGTTTAGGCCGCATCTCAATCTAGTCTCGAGTTGGGCTTATAGATTCGTTTGACTCAGCCGGGCATGCACTAACGGCAGGAATGATCTGATGGTGGGCGGGCGTGATGGACCTGGCTGTCTCACGTGACGCACCAGATGCAACGATGCGTTAATGGTGGTTCTGATGCTTACGAGTAATTAGCTCAGGCGCCATACTTCCGGCGATGCAAAAGAGGCCAATGAAAATGTAATAGAAAATCAAGAGTCGAAAATACCATACGCTCGGTCATCGGATCAACGAACTGCCACTGATCTCAAGCTGTAGAAAAGTGTCTATTGTGGATACTGCGGCGCTGGTTGCGGGCTGTACTTATCGTGAAAATGGATCATTCGGCATCTCCCGTGAGCTGGCAGCATCATCATTCCATTTCCCTTGATCCAATACTTGCTGTAGAATCCTACTTTAATAGCGCCCAAGGCTTGCAGGCTGACGATTCCGATTTGGAACATACCATGGGCCTAAATTGTTGCGATAGGGATTTTTTCTTCTGTCTCTAGAATTTGCAGGGCCCTTCAGTGCGTTCGATATGTTCCCTACTTTATGACATATAGGACAATGGACGTCCTTAAATTTATTCTCCCAGCCCCAGAATCCAGAGACAATGCATTTCGAGGTCATATCCTTCCGACGGCGACGTGCCTCGTGCTATGCGATGATCTTTGATTCACGGCAATCACGGGTGCCCATGAATCGTACATCGAAGCTGTACACAGTCTAGGCTATGCACCAATTTATTCGCATCGACGGGGAACATCGCACAGGCAAATCGCGTAACTGTTAGACCTGTGCACATGACGACTGACGGCAATCCGCGCTGTTATCCAAGCTGCATCCTTGACACTTACAAAAAGGCCTCATAGAGATGTCGTTCCATGGTGGGGCTATATGCCTACCGGCCGCGTGAACTTCGTACCTGACTACGTTGGGCCCTCTTTAACAGCACATCGGCATAGTCGGCGAAGCGGAAGAACATACAACTTTCACTGACATAATACAAGTGTTGAAGGTCGGCGAGCGTCGCGCCCTCCAATCTCATGGATAATAGGACATCTAGCAACGGGAAAAATGATTAACGGATGTTTCCAGCCAGGTACATCTGCCTGCTGAGAATCAGATCGCGACTTTCCTCGAACTTTTCGAGGCACTCGGTGAGCTTGGCCTCGTCTGCCGTTCAAAATATATAGGTCCTTTCGCTCTGATGACACAGTCATATTTTTTGACTACACTCTCACGGGCTAAAGGTGCAGTCAAAACGCTGGAATGTAAAATAGTGGCGAGGGCCACCTGTTCGAACAGGCCTCTTTTTTTTTTGAATCGGTAGGAATGACACCGAGAGCCTCGTTGGGATATTTCCGAGGAAGAAGCTACCATCATCCATAAAAAGCAACAGCCAACACCATCATTAAACTGGGAGTCACGCATGATGCGATGTATAGAGTTTAGTCGAACAGTTGGAACTTCGTGTACTCTGGATTCTTGCTTTCGCCCTGTAAGTGGTCGATGACGGCTAGTATCTCTTTCGCTATGCAGATCAAGGCAACGAGTTGGACCGTAGTGGACTTGAGGTGACTATACAAACTGACGAACATGGCAACAGCTGGGCTTGGAACTTGAAGGGACGGAGAGAGCTGGGCGAAGACCCTCCTGCTGAATCACGATCAAATTCGGCAGATCATTTATCACTATCCGGTGATAATGCCTGCCTCATTGACGATCTGTCTCCGAATAGTAAAGGGGATATATGCAGAATGTACCCCAAAGTCCAGGCACAGAATGGGACTACTACACATGCTCAGCCACTTGTGAGGCCAAATTAGACACGCAGCAATGGGTTGACCTGAGTCAGTTGAGGACATACCTTGAATGGCTATACCTTCCTTAGTACTGCGCATGGTTGGCGTCCCTGCCGTATTGGTCGGGCTGTGTCGACGTCGATGCTGACTGAGATGTTGATAGAGTTTACTTCAGAGATTAATGGAGGCATAGTGGTTGGAATGGAAAAGCGGTTCGCATACCTTTGTAATAAATGATTTGTAAGTTGCCGCATTTCCAAGTTTTTTATGTGGAAGTTGAAACTTGACCATATTCCCCGAGACCAACCGCATGATCCTCAGAGCTGCGAGTTTCCAGGCAATTCAGAGTTTCGGCTGGTTCTGTGCGCAGAAGGTACCGAGTGGTCTATTGTGTAGTCTCTTACAAAGGACTTTCAGTGCTCTGGCCTCTGTGGAGTTTCTCCTCGCATTCCTGTGAACCGTTCCTCACACTGTTGCGTCAATTGACGGCACCGATGGTGATTTCAATAACCATAGCTTGACTTACGCAACAGAACACTTGCTGACAGGACCTTGGTTTTCGATGGCGTGACACTCTTCCGTGATCTCTAGGATTTCATTTGCAGTGATTGAATCAATACTCCAATATCACGACCTGCTGGCCATGTGGTGTTCAGGGATGACAAACGACAGGACCGACGGACAAGTGGTAGAGTTTCCCAGTGGGAGACGCTTGTTCACGCACTCCACTTCTTTTCTTTTATGTTTGAGATGGGAGCAACGGTCAGTAGCATATCTTTCGGTTTACGCTCACTCCCGGATCATGGCAAGACAATCCAGTCACATATACAACTTCATTAATGCAGACGACTTTGTCTTGGAACTGTTCTGTGAGCTACCCCATCCCGCCTTTCCTCGTTTCATCATCCCCATTTTATTTTAGTCATTGCAAAGAATGCTCGGTCATTAGTAACCACCTGACCACGTGATCTATTGACCTATCGCGCGTTTGAAGTTGATTGAATGGGCCTGAGCGAAATATGGATGTGGGAGGCGACGCACTACTGGATGGACTGGTCAACCCCAGGTTCGGTTCCAACTTTTGTCGAACTGGACGCTTGTTCACGTTCACGAGAGATCTGTGAGGCTCTAAACGCGTTCGGAACTGCCACCCTTGAAGGAAACTAATATAGCCTTGGCCTTACTAGCCACCGGCCAGGATGTTGGCATTTTCACTAGCAAGACAAAAATTCTATGACATCCCACTGATCATCATCCAAATTCTAAAATTGAAACTAATGCTTGCAGCAAGTCATCAAGTCTTGTGCATAAAGCTGTTAGTGATGTGATTCAAGTCACCGTCTCCGCATTCTTTTCCCTCGAATCCTAATGACTAGTATACCATCTAACGCTCAATCATGCATGCTTGGTCCCGATCAAATTCAGTTCTTCCGTTTGTCAATCCAAGAGCTGAATTTACTTATATCTTTCAGGCCTATTGGTGGACTCCGATCGTACTGTCTGTTGGTTGGTTGGTTGGGGGGACATCTAAATTTTTCGAATGGATACCTTTCTTCCTGAAAGCACCATTCGATCCAGTTCGCAATTGGTTCTTTAACTATCTCGAAACACGCATTTTCGTCTAGTGGCGTCACATCTACTGCTTGTTGGAACCAGCTTGCACCCCACGTCTTCGAGGCTCCACAGCTATTGAAAGTTAGCTACAGTAATGACTACATTGGAGCAAAAGCAAAAGCCCATGCACTACTATAGCGAGCATCTTCGTGTCTCTCTGTCCTTACCACAATTTTCTCGTGGAACTTCATGGTGACTACTAAAACTGAGCAACAACGAGTCACCGCCTACATTTTAGGTCGTATTATTCGCTCTCAGAACAGTACATAGTTTTTATGTTCGCTGGTGTCGAATATTGACCCGAAGGTTCAATCCTGTTACGGTGCGACCCGCAACACAAAGCTCAAGGAAGACTCGCGCGCAATGAATGCAAGTGAATGAGTATTCTGAACGTGAGGAGCTACGATACAGGAGCGACGAAGACTATGTTAGTATAACACGTGAATAAGCTATGACATCAGAAAGGCACAGATCTACTGTGATATGGAGTGACGATTCGGAGGGAATCGGAACGGAGAGGCAGATAGGAGAGACGTACGAGAATAGGATAGGAGTAAAAGTGAAAAACGTTACAAATCCCCAGTATACACCGTGCGGATTTGGTACATGGCCGGGTACAATCATATACGTGTTACACTAACGGCATACTCAATCGATAGCCCAAGGAATGCGCTGGCGCTTGGGCATCAGGTTACTATGAATGATCGTTTATCCGCCAATCCATCTACACGCCCGAATATGAGGAGCCTCCGCCAGAAAATGAGAAATGATGGAGAGCTTGGGCCATTCAGTTTCGGGGTTCAATACCAATAAAGTTACGGCTGCAGAAACGGCACCGGTAACCATCATTGAAAGGCTGGTGGCAAGGATGGAAATCAGTTAAACCAACGCGGGTGACCTTTTACCTCCTCCAGCCTGCCAGACGTCGGTCCCACTGCAGAGGTCGATACTGCGCAGACTAGCTCTAGCATGCGTGTAAATGTGTTTACGACACTGTGTCGTATCGGTGGTTATCGTTATCACGCGCGCTAGCCAGTGTAAATGAAACATGAATTCTGAATCTTTGCTATGATTGATATCAAGCGACCCTGAGGGCTCTTATCAGTTTCTGACGAGGCCTGAAATGTTCTCTCACAGGCATCATCGCGTTCGACAAGCCCACCAAATGATTCGGTCGTCGTCAATTCGGACGCAGGCCCAGCCGTGCTTCCCATCCATAAAGGACACACAATCATACTGCTCGGATCAATCAGCGGACCGTTGACAAGTGGGAATGGACCGGGAATGGAGCCATTGACCCGAACGGGGCGTGAACAATTCATGTTCCACCAAACGAGGTGAATCAGCTTGGGTACTCCAGCGTCACAAGTGCCATTGTTCACATCTTCCATGTGGACCGTGTACAATACTTGTAGTTGTGGAGATTCTGAATTGAGGGTGGGATTGTGGCGGGAGTTATCGTTAATTGTTCCCGTCTCACCCTGACCCTCTTCGAAACCCGGCTTGTTGGCGCAGGCGCTTTGGGATGAAAGAGAAGGAAAAAAAAAGAGATAAAAGAAGCGGGGTCTACCTCCCCACGTCGGATAAGGCGCGTTTGCTTCTTCTTCTCTTTGCCAACTTCTGGCAGTCTCGCGTCATCGCACGCAACCTTTATAGCTATATAACCGGGTAACCAGCCAACTTGGTCTTGTGACAAGTAATGACCCCTTCGATCTCCATCCTGACACCGCTCGCGCCAACCCCGGACATTCACCCGCTCACCCCTTCCATCGGCTACCCTCTTAAACGTCCACGCGTTGCGCATGCCCCCTTGGACCTCCCCGAGACCGGTCCAGAGTCCGGTTGTATCTCTACCATCACCGACACCAACATTAGGCAATGGACCGGCATGCCGATACGCGCCATCGTGCCCCTACCCCGACGGTGCAGACCAGACACGAACGCCAACGGTCATGGTCCCCTGCTATCGATCGAGAACGGTACATATCCCCAAGTCGCCAAGACTGGATTCGGTCAACCACCAGCCAACACCCATAATACCCACTATATCTGGGACGAGGACGAGGACGATGAGGACGGTGATGATGACCACGAAAGCGACAACGCGGTGGACTCGGGCGAGGAGATGGAACTCGACCAGGGAATGAACGACAAGGACATGGACGACTCTGCCGAGAGTGACGGCAATAAGGATCAGTCATGCTCATGGTGTTGCTCGTACGAGAGCATCACCGCCACCGACGGCCTCTCTGCTTGGAGCTTCGAGGTGTGTGTCGGATGTTTTTCTTTCCTTCTTTGCCATTCCGGAGTACCAATGGCAACGGGTACACAGGAACTCCGGGTTGAATGCTACGCACAGTCCCTCATCGCTAGAGGCACGAAGCCACCCCCGGTCGTCTATCCTTCGCTAGTCATCCCGCCTGCTTTCGTGCCCCGCACCCTCTTACGGATTCGGCCTCGGAGCCAGTGAGCGTTAACTTGCGCTCCTGGTAATGATTTCGTACTAGATATATGCAAAGCAACGTGTGCGATATGCAAGATACGATATACATAGTAATGATATGATATAAATAAGTATATACTTCTACCATGTTACCTTTCCAAAGTGCAATCTATCGTCTACCAACTGCCTGAACGGTAACGAGAATATCATGGTGACGGATTTAGAGGATTAGGTATGACATAGGCTCTCATACTAGTTGGTCCATCGTGGCGCTGTACGTCAAGTCAGCGTCTATCCAACGCTCGTACCGCCTCCGTCCCTCATGCAAAAGGAAGGAAGTTGCAGCCAACAACACCAAGGTCAACAGATCCCTACTGGCTAGCGCTTCCGTCTGGAAGATCACCTGCATAAATGGCACATAGACCAGCGCGAGCAACACGAGAAACGACACCGACACGGTGGTGACCAGCATCTTGTTCTTAAACAGGCCACAGCCCAGTCCACGGTTCTGGATGGCGGACACAAGATCGAGGAAAACGAAACAGGTAAAAGTCTGTTGGGTAACGAAGAATCTTAGCCGGAGATGAGCTGATAAAATAAAAGGTTTCGTACCATCGTTTGCTCCCGCCGTGAAACTTGTTCATCCCCGACCAACGCGATATAATAGATGAACAAAGTACCCAAGACAATGGTAGATGCCGAGAACAAGACGCGATATAGGAACTGTCGAGTGATGATGGATTCGTTCTTTTTCCGGGGTGGCTTCCGCATCACAGCCGGATCGACGGGGTCCACGCCCAAAGATTGGCTCGGTGGTCCTGTCCGAGAACTGTCATATCAGCCAATCGAAAACAAGCACGCATCATCGGCCACGAACCGTCCATCAGAATGTTAATGAATAAAATTTGCATGGCATTTAGTGGGTTGCTGTATCCAAGGAACGTACTCAAAGTGATTAGCGAAAGCGCAGCTGCAGCTGTACTAAGCTGGAAGCACAAGAAGTTCTGGATGTTGTGGAAGATGGATTTCCCTGTAGGTTTTCAGTCAGCTCAGGCAGGACCAGAAACTAGCTAGAAGTAGATTCACCTTCCTCGACGGCGGGAAGAATAGTGCTGAAGTTGTCATCGACGAGGATCATGTCAGCAGCTTCCTTCGCTACATCTGTGCCGCTCTTGCCCATGGACACACCAATATCAGCCATCTTGAGCGCCGGGGCGTCATTAACTGTGGAGTATCAAGAAGTTCGTTGATCAAACAACACCTAGTAAGCACCTCGACTAACCTCCATCCCCTGTCATGGCCACGACGGCTCCACGAGCTTGTAAAGCCTCAACGATTGCCATCTTGTGTCGTGGGGTCGTTCGCGCAAACACACTGATACCGCCCACACGTTCGGCGAGTTGAGCCTTGGTCATCTGATCGATCTCCTTCCCGGTCATGCAGTACTGGTTAGTGGATCCATGTGCACGCTGCCCCACGCGAAGACCGAGTTTCTGTGCGATCGCGAGCGCAGTGGGTTCCGCATCCCCGGTAACCATCACCACCTGTACGCCACCCGACTGAAGGAGCCCGATAGCATCCGCGACGCCCTTCCTTGGCGGATCCAGCATTGCTTGAAAACCGACGAAAACAAGGTTATTCTTCTCGGCCTCCGGCGAAGATGACCTCGTCCGTGATGCGCTTTGAGACCTTTGAGAAGAGGCTACATCTGGTTGTGGGGAGTCGATGGAGCCATGACCATAAGCCATTGCCAAGACTCGAAGGCCCTTTGACGCTGCCGCCTGAGCATTCGAGAGAATGACACTCCGAGTGTTGGAATCAAGGAAGGGAGCGGAGTTGTCGGATACATAGTAAAACTTGCATCGGTCGATTACGGTTTCAATTGCGCCCTTGATGTAGAACATCTCGCGTGGTGTCCCATTATAGACAGTGGTGGGGTAACTGTGTACGCCACTAACGGCCATGTACTTTCGATCCGAGTTAAAAGCTTGTTCAGAGAATCGGGTAAACACCTGCAAGCTGCTTAGCCACTATAAATATTTGAAACCATTCCACGTACACCGCGGTGGTCTTGTAGACCGAATACTGGGAGGATGTTGAGCAAGGCCACATCAGTGGACTGGCCGATGTAAACACCATCTTTGCTTTGTGACATCACGGCATTGTTACATAGGGAGCCAATCTCAAGTGTCTTGCGGACCGCCGGTGAGGGTGAAACTGATGACTGAAGGTTTTCAACATGGAGCGTTTCATCAACTACATAAATTTCTGTGACTGTTTGCTCGTTCTTTGTCAATGTGCCTGCATGTCCAAGTCAGCCATAGTGCGGCAGTGTCACAATCCAAAGCACTTTCCAGTCTTGTCCGAGCATATAACAGAAACCGATCCCAGCGATTCTACAGAGTGCAACTTCTTTACAATCGCCTTGCGCTTTGACATGCGCATGACTCCAAGAGCAAGGGTAACAGTTGTTACAATCGGCAGTCCTTCAGGTATAGCAGCTACCGCAAGAGAGACTAGGTCCAAAAGATTGAACAAGAATCGACTCATAATTGTCTGCACACACCTCCGATAGTAAACATGTCTAGCCATGGACGTTTTTGCCACATGCCGATTAGACAGATAACACCAATCACAACGAATGACAAAAACGAGAGTTTCTGGGCAAGCTCATCCATGCTTAGCTGAAGGGGCGTTCGCTTCTCGTCGACCTATGATCGAGCATAATTTGATCAACACACAAGTAGCAACAGCACCCAAGGTACGTACGTCCTGCATCATAGAGAAAATGACACCAAACTCTGTCTGCGCACCAGTGGCGATAGCGATCCCGGTTCCATGCCCTTATAAGTGAGACTCAGTCAAACGGAACCGTGGCTTGCGAACATACCATACTTACCATTCCTCACCAATGTGCCCATATAAGCGATACAGGATCGCTCTGCAAGCGCAACTGCCTCGCCTAGTCCAGATTCCTTTTCAAACGTGGAGTTTCCGTTCTTTTCCAACTCGCATGTTTTATGATCCTTTTGGCGAGCGACGGTTTCCCCTGTTAGACTACTCTCATCGATCTCCAGGTCTACAGAGGAAACAATGCGAATATCTGCAGGAACCCGATCACCTGTTGATAACGACACAAGATCTCCTGGGACTAGTTCATTTGCGAGAACATGTATTTTCCGCTCATCGCTGTCGGCACGAGCGAGTCATTTAAACGGATCACGAGGTCGGAGATAATTCATACCGAATGACGTGGCAATGATGTGGAACTAGCTTATTTAGTGCCTCGAGGCTTTTCTCTGATCGCTGCTCTTGAATGAATCCAACTAATGGGGTTGCGTCAAAGAATTTATGTTCAAGATGAATTAAAAGGGGTTACCTGTGAGTACAATGGCTACAGCAACCGTTATGCTTATGGCGTCATCGACGTTTCCCATGACTGCACTAATTGCAGCGCTTCCGCAAAGGAGCAATATGAGTGGGCTTTCATATATAGTCTTCGCAAACTTGAGGAGGAGAAGATCGGGAGTCGAAACGGAGAACTCGTTGTAACCGTGCACATTCTGAAGTGATGGAACAACACTCGCTGACAGGCCGGCCGATATAGATGATTGGAAATGCACAACGGTATCCTGTAAGGCGTGACGCAAGCATGTCAGAATATGATGATAATGTGGCTGTGCAAACATCTCCTGGAGCCACGTAGCTCGGCGAGAAAAACTGCTGAGACAAATGGAGAACGACGTACCTCGACGCTCCAGTGAGCAAACCGTGCGGAGGGTGTGTCTCGTCTCTCCTCCTGGTTTGTCCTTGAAGGCGGGGTCGAACGGTCGTTCACCAGCGAATACCCACCTTCGGCGTCCATAGTGCGGTTGCTCGTCACTGCAGTGAAAACTCTGTGCAATAACCCCTCCGCGCCAACTCTTTGGGCTATTTTTGACAATTTCTGCGGAATGAAACCACTTGGCTCGGCTTGGTGACGTCTGAGAGTGGTACTGTATGCAAAGTGACTCGTCGCGTCTGGCGTGGGCTGCGGTTCTCCAAACTGGGAGTTTGCGAAAGACGAAAAGTAGCTCGAAGCCGGCGGAGAAGGCGGTCTGTGACGGTCTTGGGGCGGGTAACCTGTCGAGGATATGGAATAGAGCACGGGTTGACCTGATATCGAGCTTCGTGAGGGTCCCGGAAGTGTTGACAAGTCGATATTGCTTGTGGTATAAGAAGTCATGTGGATTGACGCAGGACGCTTGCTGGAGGCGGAGAAGTTTCTTCGGGACGTGGACATTGAGCTGGACAACGAACAGCGTTTGGGGATGTCAGATATTGGCATATGGGAAAATGTTTCCTCTACTGGCAGATTTGTTTGGCAGGGGCCCTCGATTCAAACAACGCCAGGATTACCCGTAAACATACATTGTAGACACGAACCCTATATACAGGGAGAACCAAAAAAAAAAGAGAGAGAGGCTACAGTCAACGTATCAAATATAAACAAGTCAGGGTATAGTAAGCTGCTGTAGAAACCGCCCACAACGGTATCCACGAAAATGACCTTCCACGCCGAGCACACACTAAGCAGCGCGAGCTCTCTTGAATTTCGAGTCAGTTATAGCACGTGCATCGCGACCTGGCACCACCTCGGCTTCACTGACTTCCATCCCTGGTGCCATGCGTTCCATGTGCCGATGCACAGCATCATCACGCGAAAATAAACGACTGCAATGAGGACATTTCCATTTCACGCCTAGATGCATGACAACATGGCGGGAAAGGTTCTCATGCTTCATCGCCCGAGAGTGCGTGCACTTTTCCCAGCGGCAAACAGCAGGAGCGGCGGGACCCGTTTGGAGATGGTGGTGGCTCCGAAGGTGTCTTAGAACTCGAGTTCTGTCACCGACAATCCATTTATTGCACGGGCTCCCGGAGACATCAAAGCGGCACCGATAAAAGCATCGCTTCTTCCCATAGCGGTACTGTGCGTATTCGATGTCTTGTGGGTCCATTGGGGGAGTTGGCGGTAATACCGGTCGTCGGTGCGTCGGTGCCGATGTTTGGCCAGAGTCCGGGAAACTGCCCATCGATGATGGGTTATTTTCATTGATGATGGGAGTCGGAACGCTGATTTGCAAAGCTGGGTCAAAGGGCGGATCTGCAACAAAGTTATTTGATGCGAGGGATGATTGGCCTGGAATTTGGCGGCGGGAGAAACTCCCCGCCAATGATGGTGCATTTTCAGTAGGGTCGCGAACCGGGACATGGACCTGCGCTGGGTCAAAAGGCGGATCTGCGGGAAACTTATTTGCTGCGGGAGATGATTGGCTCGGATTTTGGCGGCGAGCAGATACACAATTGCCAATTCTCGCGTCGTACGGCCACATGACTGCGCCCGTCGCTGAGATGGGAGCCGAAACAGCTGTATAAGGTTGTTGGGCCCATCCTTGGTGCGAGAAAGACGCGCGATCGGCATGATAGTAGCCGTCGTCAGATGTAACCCTGCTGAACCTGCTTTCCGCGGGTGGAGGGAATGATGGTCCAGAGTTTTGCCGGGGTGTCTGATATTCCAGGGAACCACCATGGCCACTATGGACAGGCAGGGAGTACTGTTGCCCGAACGCCGTCGGTGAATACTGCGACGGAGCCCCTTGAAGAGAATAGGGTCTAGAATGCTGCTCCATGCTAAAACGTGCAGGCAGTAAGCAAGCCGCCACCCCATCAAACACGACAGGCCGACCTCTGAGCAGCCTGGGTGCACACGTCTTGAGAAGCTTGGGAGCCAGGGAGGAAATGCAAATAGTAGGGATCCATGTTGGAAGAATGTTGATCTGGCTGGGTGCTTCTTTAATGGGGAAATATGAAACTGCATCATCTGGGGTTATAAAACATCGGTGTCCCCGCTCTCTGCTGTGAAAAATGACATAGTCATTCATTTACCAGTACACCGCTCGATGAAATGGCGATGACGACAAGGACTGGTGGTGAGACGATACGCGGGTTCACCGCCCTGGCGGAGGGGGGCGGCAGATTCATTGATCGCGGCCGCTTGGTGCACGACTTCCGCCGCGATGATGGCTCACCGGCACCCTCATACCACGGGGTCGTATTACATATTAGCCATAATCGCGGAGAGCATCGAACGCGTGTCACGGCGCAACTTGAATAGAACAGCAGTGTACTTTGGGCCAAATTTTGACTTTTGAAGCATGCATGCCAGGCGACACACACGCCATGAGGTGGGTTTTAGACAATGCCTGGCGAATGAGGCCAAGGGTGAAGCATTGCCATGACGCCGAACAGAAAATTATGACTAAAACGGAGATAACTGGTAAAACTTGGCGCAAGATAGTATTTTCCTGGAGTTTCATCCTGATCAGCTTGTGTCATGCTGATAGTCGCAAAGTCGCTGGAAAAGCCAGGTCGAGCCCTGACTCTGGACCACGACTGGATGACTAGAAATCATTTGGTTATCTCTGAGAAACCCCTATACTGGGTGATGCCTACGAGTGCCGTTAGCGGTGGTTGTGGGCCTGCCGAATTGATGGAGCGTGGACAGCGGTTGCTGCAACTTCGAGGAAAACTTGTGGCCGGCTGCGAGTGTTCATGATAATCCGCAAACCTCGTGGGAATACACCCTACCGCGAGGAACACAAGGCGTCAGCTACGGTGCGGATATTGGACATCCATCAAATATAGTTGGTGAAGCGGAGGGGCGCATCGTCGACATTATCGGCTATTCGGGAGTCGAGTGGATCCACGGTTGAAATGAAATGAAGTTGAGTAAGTTGTTTACCAAAGGCTTCCGATCCAAACAACGCTTTGGGTCGTACCGTGAGAGTGCTGGAGATAACTTGCTCGTTCGGTATTCGCGAGCAACATCAGCATCTCAATGTCATCCGTTCATCACCGTGGTAGAAGTCGTAGTCGGTCTGGGGACCGTGACCACCCCAGGGTTCACAGCGGAGATAGGCACGAACCACGCGACCGACGGCCACACAGACCGGAAGGCTCTAGACGTGCCGAGCTGGACGACAAGGACCAACCAAGGCGAGCTAGGAAGCATCGTTCTCACTCGCGCAGCCCTTCTCCTAGAAGACGGTCGAAATCTCGATCTCGTTCGCGTGAATCTAGACGTCGCTCCCGCTCGAGAGAAAGACACCACAGGAGCAAGAAAGACACCCGGAAAAGATCTCGATCACCTGCCACTAGCCCTTCGGATTCAGACTCAGGGTCTGATCGCAAACGACACAGAAAGAAAAAACACCGCACACGTGAAGAAAAGGAGCGCAGACGGAAAGAGAAGAAAGAGAAAAAGGTGGGCATCCTTGCTCCAGACCCGTTAATCGATCTTGACTGGCCCTGCAGAAGAAAAAACAAACCGTTGGGAGTTCGGGTGCCCACTGGGGAAAATATGGAATTATCAGCGAGTCCGAGTGGGTAATTTTTTTTTCAAATGGGATCCACGAGCTGACGCAGTTTCATTAGCTTCTATAACAAAACCCAGGAATTCAGAACGTGGCTCCTCGAAGAACGTAAACTCAACCCGGAGGCGTTATCTAAAGACCAGGAGCGAAAGGAATTTGCGGTGTTTGTGGAAGATTACAATACAGGTGTGGTGCCATTCCCGTCATGTCTAAAGACGGAGTTCCGACGAGTTTACTAGCCACTCTACCCCACGAAAAGTACTATCATATGGAAGAGTATGAACGCCGGATGACCTCGTTAAGATCAGGAGAGTTTGTCCCGCCCTCAAAAGATACATATGATCCTACCACGGACATGAAAGCACACGCCACGAGACACAAGAAGGCCACCACTGATCAAGAGACCTATTTGTCTCGTGAGCAATTGATGGAATTACGCAAAGTACAGAACGAAAGGGTCGAGGTGAGAATTTGTCAAGCTGTCCGCTTTCATCTTTAATAAATAAACCCACTCCATAAGATTGGACGAATGAAGCGTTTAGGAATGGATGTAAAACAGAACATGGGCGTCCGAATGGACGGAAGCATGTTTGACGGATAATGTCTCGTTTGCAATAGACTATTCTTCCTTGTACATAGCGTATCTGGTTCCCTATCTTTGCTTGTACATACTCGGATCAGCATGCATACTTCGCGAGGTGTGGGATCTCAAGCAGTGCCTGTCAGTTGCCGTACGTGGGTGGCGCCGAACTCGAGGCTGCCAGCTTCTCAACATTTGACAACCACCATGCTCGACATCTTGCTCCTCGGTGCGACAGGTAACATAATTCCCTCGCTTTGCACTTGCTTTGGCCACTTACTGAGGCATTGACCGGAAGGCTATACTGGTCGGCTGATTGCTCGCTACCTGGCGACCCATCCCCAACGAACGGCGTTCTCGTTCGGCTTAGCTGCGCGGTCAGATTCAAAGCTTAAGGCTCTGCTGCACGAGTACGGTGATCTAGCGCAAGTTCCGATATTCGTCGTGGACGTGGCGAACGCAAATGACGTCGATGGAGTCGTTCAACGTGCCCGAGTCATTATCAACACCGTCGGTCCATATTGGCGTTGGGGAACACCCGTGGTCAGGTCGTGCGTACGTCACGGCAGGCACTACATCGACCTCACAGGTGAGGCGCCTTGGGTCAAGGATGTCATTTTCGAGTGAGTTTGCCATGCACTTCCCATCCGCCCACAGTACCTAACGCTATGACCCTATGATGTGTAGGTTTGATTATTCAGCCACCCGTTCGGGATCGGTGATCGTCCCCTGTGCTGGACTCGATTCCGTCCCTTCCGACATCCTCACGTACTTGGGAAATAGAACACTCAAGTCATTTGCGGGGCCATCAACCACAGTGGACATGTCCACCTCAGCATGGGAACTAAGTGGTACTGGGATATCGAGCGGGACGTTTTCATCTATGCTCGTCCACCTAGAGGATGTTCCGAAACACAAGCTTGACGCAATCAGACAGGACTTTGCGCTAAGCCCAAGTATGTGGCTTCGCTTGATGGACGGGACGTGTCAATATTGATGAGCTGACCCACTACAAGTCCTAGGCGTAAAGGGCCCTCGGCACAAGTTATTCTACTCGCTTCCATTTCAGAAACCAGCAGTCCAAGGAGCCTTGTATCTCATGGCGGTCGTGAACTTGCAAGTCGTTCACCGTTCTTGGGGCCTGTTCGAACTTGCAGCGAGGAATCCCACTGTCGCGTTGAGCGCCTCCTCACAGTCTGGCGAACACGAGGATACGACAGATTTACCCTATGGCCCGCAGTTCAAGTATGAAGAATTCCTGGTTCTTCCCAGCCGACTTCACTCGTTTCTCGTGGTGCTATTTTTGTTCACTGTGGTACTGGCCTTGAGGCTATTTCCCCCTGTGGGTGTCGTCCTTGTTGGGTTTACTACTTTCCATTGATTTCATTGTACCACAGGTTCGGTCACTGGCCCGTAGGCTCATGCCGCAGTCGGGTGATGGTCCCGCTGATGAGTACGTTTGCCCGTCGTTGCACGTAATGTCGTGGTTCTGATTATAGCCCACTGCTTGTTCACAGACAGCTGGAGGCGGGCTCCCTCAATATCACAAATATAACAACTTCGTTGCCTAATGCTCAGGGACGGTCGACCAGCGTTCGGACGATATTCCGCGGCAAGGGAGAACCAGGATACCTGCTATCTTCCAGTAAGCAATCAATTCCACCTGCCACGGAACACTTTAAGTTGACCAATGGTTTGCTAAACAGTCATGATCGCGGAGTGTGCCTTGTCCCTCGTGTTGGAGGCAGAGCATCTCCCACCATTTGCCAAGCGTGGTGGTGTACTCACGCCCATGACTGCGTTCGGAGATGTATTGATCGAACGTCTGAAGGCTTCTGGACGTATAACCATCGAGAGCGATGTGGTTTCTGCGGACACATGCAGGAAATAATTGAGTCCAACTCGATCGCTTGATTTGTAAATAATTTCGTGTTTATTTATGTTTGTCACCTAAGGTTCATACGATACGCTCCTTTTGCCAAATATACCCTGTAGGTCCAGGACTGAGTAGCAAACACGGAAACTAGACGTTTCAGCAATATTGACCGACCGTCGCAGGCTTGTCAGACTAACACTGTGGAAGTGGATGAAGCAACGACGCTGTTTAATCATTGCCTGAGCAGCCCGTTCCCCGAGTTTGATCGACCATGGTTCCACAACTGCGGTGGCTCCGACGACAATCCCAGATGCACGAGGGAGTGCAGACATGCATCGGGCACAGCACCGGACCCGACTCATTTCATGACTGTGGGCAGAGCGCCAGGTTGTGGCGTTAAGTTGGCCCGTTAAGAATGACCAGCCATTACAAAAGTTTTCTCCAGAGACGCTGTGCAGCGAGCGAAGCGCTGCGGCACCGAAATAAACATGTTAATGCAGTAACGTTAATGATGTCAGGTCCAACGTGCCTAACATACGTGTGGTGGAGCCCGGGGCGTGCGTGGACCACGAGGATCCAAGCAGAGCCACAGGATCCTTTTCTTGATGCCCGTATGTTCGCCGTTTGTCTCGGGATCCGGACGAGCGGTGGACTATCTTTCAGATGGGTCAGGCAAGCACAGCTTACTTTGGAGCAGTGGTGGAACGCGCATGTTTCTACCATCTGGCCACAGCACAAGATCTATCCTGATTCCACGTTCAAGTTAATCATACAAAACGTACCTGGGCGCACTTTTGGTTGGTTCTAGTGCCACCGGATGATGATGATCAGCTCGGCGTGTCTCTAGCTCGACTCGGGACCTGTGCTAGATAAGCGGAACGTCAGCTTGCACGGTGTCTTTTCATATCCCGGTATGTGCTGAAACACTCCACAATGACCAGAACGGTTACCCGCTGTGCATGTATTATCAACAAGACGAAAGACCGTGTGTGTGCTGACTGCGTTTATTTTTATTAGATCGCGAGCCAAATGAGTCGCGTTATTCATGCCCCGACCTGGTTCACCAAGTTGGATGGAGGTACCGTGACGGAGTTGCTTCAAGTTTTGATTCTCCAAGGGCTTCCAGAATCCGTGGGCGCATCAAGAAACCATGGATATGGATTCGAAATCCGGAAGAGTCACTCACAAATGGAGAAATGAACCATCGCGAATCCACGATCGACGGTAAACTAACGTCAGGAGTGGAGCAAGTGTGGAGTGCAGATCTCCCCGTTCGAGTTACTCCGATTTTTGGTGGTGGGATGGTAAAAAGCCTACTAATGCGCCATATAGATCAGACGTACTCTAGGGATCGAACATTATTACTAGTCCACCGGGCCGAGTTCCTTCGAAATTCAGGTCTGGAGGTGTTCGCTGGACCCCGCATTGTTTCCATCCCTCCGTAAACAATCAAGCACCCAGATTTGATCCGTTTATCTCATTGGTTTATCTTTCGCTCTGTTGATAAGTACGTATCAGTGGCAAAGGCCTCATTGCGCTTATCTTATCTGATCCAAATTTTCCGGATACATTACCATGGTGTATTTCACGTTCATCCGGTCAGGGATTCTGATAATATTCATTACTAGCTCACCTTCCCACCGTAAACGGAACCCAGAAAGGGCAGCTCAGGTGGGGTACTAGTAGAACCAATTTGTTGCGGAGCTAAGATGCTGATACTTTGGCCGGTGTGGGAACTGCCCTCCAAATGCTTGTTTACTCAATCACCACGCTGTGGCGATCAAATCAGAAACGTCCTGCGACTCTCGCCTTGGAAACGGCCGACTCAAACTTTGTAGATCGTAAGTTTGGGCGTCTTGTATGTTTCTATTCTCCGCTGCCGCATTTCCGAGCCCACAACTTTGCTTTATCTTGCCCACGACTCCCACAGATGTTTGGGCGGTCACCTCCGGGTGAGTTCGGAGCGCTCAAGCCAAGGCATCCAAGCGCCACTCGTCAGGGACCCGAATCGGCTTGCCGATATCTGACCATGATTCCTATATAAATCCCCCTAGTGCGTATGCTCTTGCTATTCATTCTACCCGCTAAGCCTACGCCCACGTATTACTTTTGTCTTTAGCCTCAGTCTTTAGCCCTTCACGCCGCTCTTTGCTTTGAATACCCCATTCTTCATCAAATATATCTTGTCATGTCACATCCGAGCCATCCGCATCATAGCTTCACTTTAGGTCACGTGGCACTGGAGGGTGTGCGTGTATGTTTTATTCTCCACTCTAGCATTATTAACATCGTCGCAGATGACCGTGAATCCTTTGGATCTTTCCTTGACACAAGCTTACCAACAGCTCAACTTACTTTACCCTCTTGGGCCTCACAGCGTCGCACTCACCGGCAACAGCTTCATGGAATGTGTGACACCCCATAGCGCACCTCAAGGGGCTCACCTATCAAATCCCGAGGCGCTGTCGCAATCCTTGTACCTTGTAAGCATGAGTTTAAATTTATTTCGAGCATCTTCATACTGAATGCTTTGGTAATTGATTTTGATCCAGTTCCCTTTTGATGCTTCTGCCGGCCATTCTGCTAGACCTTTGGTTCCTGTCGTACGGGTGTCTCATGATCCGTCGACATGTCGATGGACAGTG
Source organism: Rossbeevera mucosa (assembly GCA_038090415.1). NCBI lineage: Eukaryota > Fungi > Basidiomycota > Agaricomycetes > Boletales > Boletaceae > Rossbeevera > Rossbeevera mucosa. The sequence goes on along the minus strand of JBBPMR010000434.1, from coordinate 2,888 downwards.
CAAGATGGATTAGTCTGTGGTCACGTAATCACCGAGCGAACTGTTCCGACACATCTTGCAGAGCATGGGATCCGGCGAATGCGCAAAGACGACCCCACGTTCTGCCGTTGGGACGGATGCGAGAAGCCCATGAAGAGGCACAGTATGACACGACACGTTCGAGAAGTCCATTTGAAGTCGAAACGCAAGCCCTCCAAGAGAGCGTTTGCCGGGAATGTGCATTCCCCTTGATGCGCACGACATACATACGTTTATGACAATCTGTTAGTCTGAAGCAGTCCGTTCCTTTTTTTGCTATTTATCCTGTACTATAATATGTATGTTTGTTGTACGATACTATCCTCAGGCTGACTCCATCGCTTTGACCTACCACTGTCTCGCTAGCTTCCTCGAGTTCAAGTTCTTTTACCACGCATTCCATGCATGTCCTTTAACCTTTCTGCTGTTGCAATTGTACTGTTACACCCAGCTGAGCACTGAGAAGGGTGTGATCGAGCCTGAGTGATACAGTTTCCAGTGGGTGCTGAAATTTGCATTGCTCCTGCTCCCGCGAGCTTCGCATACACGATTGATCGCTTCAGGCTTTCAAGAGGTTCAAGTACCTGAACCACGGTATCACAAGCTACAACCCCTCTTTGTGTAATCCATGTGGGGTGGTATCGATGTCACGGTACACTTACCTGATAGACTTACCATCACCAGCCTGGACTTAAAAACACTAAACGCTACATTGCTTCGGGCTTTCCTTTGTCGGGTTGCGTGCTGCTATGTTTGGTGTGCAACGCCTGTGACAATTTCGAGCACCGACTCGCCGGACAATTTAACTTTCATCTTCAGCTTGACGCCAACAGCGATTTACGAGCACATACGCCAGGACCCGAAACAGAGTCCTGCTTGCAAATAAAGACGCTTCAGCGCGCAGTGCGAAGAGATTTGTCTCTCACCTACATAACAATTTGGGATAGCCCGGCCCGTGTTTGCGGACACCACTCGTCCCAATTCTCGCCATGTTCAGCCGTCGGATACACTCTTAGCTTCTTTTTTGCTTGTCTGGCTCACCAATCGACGGATACCAGATGCCGGGCAAGCGAGATCGCATGTTGATTTCGTATTCAGGCCGTAGGTAATTTTCCCTCGGCCAGGATGCACAACGTCGATGTACTAAAATATGATCAGAAGATGATACGTCTGTTTTACTGGACTGCACCTCTTCCCTTGGAGCGAGGTCAACTGATTTGGCCACAACGTATTTTAAGTGAACTCACTTATTCGTTGATATACTACGGACGTGTTCTATATGACATATAGTTTCAGTGGATCATGCCAATGCCAAGGAGATGCAACTACCATTCACACTGATGTTCTGCAAGACAGTCTTCGATTTTTTTGGGCAGCATCTAGAGCGCTCATTTATCAATCAACGAAGTGCGTGCATGTTACACGTACCATTATTAAATCACTTTGTCAAGGCGGGTGATATGAAGTTGGCGCTCGAATATAGGCGGTCGCGGAAGATGTTCGCGTGTTGGAATGCATCATCCGTTGCGGGCCCGAACTTTTACCTGTGTTATCGCGCGCTCATCTGCAAAGATAGACAACCGAAATTGAATGAAAGATTGGCGCTGACTCGGAAAGCGAACTATATTAGACCGTGCGAGAGGTACAAACCTGAAAATTTTCTTTCTACCCACTCTTTTCTCTCCCTATAGGTTATGCGCCATAGGGCATGCTGCTGTCGACGAGGTCTTCGGTCCTTTGTCTACCCAGCCGCCCACTGTAGTTTCACACCCTCTGCTCTTCTTGGTTCTATCAGCGGCTGTCGGTTTCACGCCGGTCTGTTCTTTCATTGAGCGGGCTCACCTTAGGTCAGTGTGTGGTTTCCCCCCACTAGTTCACTCGGAGGAGGGTACCCCATTTCGGACTTATTTTATTATTCGTCCCGGAAATTGGCCAGGCATGGCCGATTCCGACAGAATATTCCGAAGTCACGCATACCCATCCAACTGTTCTGCTTGGAAGGCTTCGGGGTGATAAAAGGGTCAGGGTCCCTGCTTTCCTTTCTTTTTCCCTTTCCATGGACTCAGACTGCAGCGCAACTCAATCCACTCACCTCTACCCCTCCTCTCGAATTCTCCTGCCTGTCACTCAGTGAGCTCTCTCCCCTCTCCTACTGCCAAAAATCTAATCGTCTCTGTAGATCAGCACATCATCGTCCTGAAACGATACCTCAAGGCTCTTCTGCCAATAACGAAGAATACAATACCCGCTGGGGCCCAGAAGTAGGGTTTTTCATTTATTTTCATTTATTTCTCCCTCAAACGAGTTTGTAGCACGAGCAAGCCCTTCTACATCACGCAAGTCACTTGAGTGGCTCATCTATTATTGAGTATGGTTTTTGCATATTTTTTTATTTATATTCATGACAGGGTTCTGTAGGATGGACGCCGGAGCGCACGAAAACATGGTTCAATGCATGTGGATCACTGGCGTCGCCCCTTGCGGCGAAAGTTTTGCCAACTTGGATCAACTCTTCACCCATCTGGGCCTCAGCCACGGCGTGCACGGCGCCGCGAACCTGAGGCTGAATTGTTTCTGGTTAACGAACCAAGGCCATGTCTGCGGTAACAACCTGCGCAGGGATGGTTATCGACGTCATATCTCGACCCATCTTGGCTTAAGGGCTATTTGCGAAGTGTGTGGTAATTCCTACTCTCGCGCAGATACTCTACGTAGACACCTGAAACAGCACGAAGGGGAATAGTTGGTAGTTTCAGAGACTGGCACTATCGTTCGTAGTGGGATGAATGTACCATCACTTGGTGCTGGCTTGCTGTGTGAGAAACGGTAGAAATTGCGCTGCACAGATCACCCAGATCACCACCTCACCA
>JBBPMR010000433.1:0-21602 GCA_038090415.1 Rossbeevera mucosa | reverse complement strand
CAACTCTCAGGCCGTTTCTGGCCCAGAGAAAGACGGCTTCACCTTCGATAGGGTATTCCCAATGGTCACGAAGCAACAGGAAGTCTTCGATTACGGCGTCAAGGAGTGAGTCCTCCGAAGCGCACGTTTAGTTCATGTTCCCTAACGCGGTCGTACTCCGAGGATAGCATTGTCAGAGGTAAGTGTCTACGATAAACTTGCATCACTCGAGCAAGCCGAATCACCCTCTTTTACCACAAAACTTCATCTCAGATTACTGACCAGCTACTCAGATGTGCTCGATGGTTACAACGGAACCGTATTTGCCTATGGCCAAACCGGCAGTGGAAAGACTTTCACCATGATGGCAAGCACTTTCTGTTTATAATCATCTCATTCGCTCATCGACCATCCAGGGCGCCGATATAGACTCCGAAGAACTTAAAGGGATCATACCCCGAATCACCGAACAAATATTCCAGTCAATTGTAGAGTCGGATGCTCATTTGGAGTATATGGTCAAGGTTTCATACATGGAGATTTATCTAGAGCGCATACGCGACTTGCTGGCTCGTGAGCTGTCTCATCCTTTTCTTCCTTAGCGTGCAACTGATTGTTCTTTGTCTGACAGCTCAAAATGATAATTTACAGGTCCACGAGGAAAAATCCCGAGGTGTATATGTCAAGAACCTTTCGGATTATTATGTCAGTACTGCTCGTGAAGTCTATGAGATCATGCGCCAAGGAGGCGCAGCACGAGTGGTAACCTCGACGAGTGAGTTTTGCGCTATTATGCTTGTATGGCGGATTATAATCTTTCTTTGTGATAGACATGAATGCGGAGAGTTCCCGTTCACACTCGATTTTTCTCATTACCATTCAGCAACGAAATACTGAAACTGGCGCTCAAAAGAGTGGCAATCTTTACCTCGTGGACCTTGCTGGATCCGAAAAGGTTGGAAAGACGGGGGCTTCAGGGCAGACTCTTGAAGAAGCCAAGAAGATCAACAAATCTCTCTCGGCCCTTGGCATGGTCATTAATGCTCTAACGGACTCGAAGGTAGGCAGCTTGAACTCTTTGGCGAGGTCGAGCTTGTGACTCGACATTGGTTACTGTGTTCCAGGCCAAACATATCCCATACCGTGACTCGAAGCTGACGCGCATCCTGCAAGAATCCTTGGGGGGTAACTCGCGGACGACGCTTATCATTAATTGTTCTCCTTCAGCATACAATGAAGCTGAGACCTTGTCAACCCTTCGGTTTGGTATTCGCGCAAAATCAATCAAGAATACTGCTCGTGTCAACCAAGAACTATCACCACTCGAGCTCAAAGGCCTTCTTTCGAAAGCGCAGCTTGCGAATACCAGGCATCTCGCCTACATACAGGCGCTGGAAGCCGAGCTTGCTGTCTGGCGCTCGGGTGGATCTGTGGAGCAAAGCGAATGGACTACTCCAGACAAGCCTGTCTCCTCCGTTGGCGTTTCCAAGAAGCCCGCTTGGTCACCTACCCCATCAACAGTCAGGAGTATGACTCCTGTCAACCCTATCTTAGAGGGCCTTAGATCGGATATCGACAGTAGACCACAAACACCTACTGTCATTGGCATGGACAAGGACGAACGGGAGGACTTCTTGCGTAGGGAGAACGAGCTTAGCGACCTGTTAGCAGAGAAAGAGAGCGCTCTAACTACTGCAGAGAAGCTTGTCAAGGAGCTCCGGGAAGAGCTTGCGTTCCTGAGGGAACAAGAAGTCTCAGTCTCTAAGGTAACATTTTATCTTTTCTTCAACTCTTTCCCTACAACCGTTATTGTAGGAGAACAAAGCAATGTCCACTCAGCTGAACGAGCTCCGTTTGCAACTCGAGCGCCTCGATTACGATAACAAAGAAAGCATCATTACAATCGACATTTTGAGAGAGCAGAACCAGGATTCCAAGAGCGAGTTGGATGAACTTAAGAAGATCATCAGCGACCTTCGCAATGCGCAGAAAGACGCTTCCGCGGAGGATAAAGAAAAGCGAAAGCAAGAGAAGATGGCGCTTATGATGGCCAAATTTGATGCGGTGTGTTCTCTGGGTCATGGCGCTGCAGAAGGCTTACTCTCCGCGTAGCAAGGGGCATTCTCGGAAAAGGACGAACAGCTTCGCCAACTACTTGCTAAACTCGACAGTGTTGACTCGGATGCAACCATTTCGTCTCTTACCGTCGATGATGTGGTCGTGGCCAGGAGACAGCTTGCTGAAGCCCAATCCTTGGTTCGCGAGACTCTTGATCGTCTGCGTCAAAGTCAGGAGGAAAATGAAATGATCACTCGACGCCGTGACGAGCTAGAGGGTCGGCTGTCTACCCTTGAGGCTGAGTACGAAGAACTTCTTGGTACGTCTATGCTGTACTAGATCCTTTCAGAAGCTTACGGGATCCGTGAACAGAGAAAACCATCCACGATGAGGAGACGAGTAATGCTGATATCGCGAATTCGATGGCGGCGTTCAAGGTATGCCTCCAGATGATTTGCATGATATCGGTCTGTGTTGATGGTGACTACTATCCATCAGAACAAACTCGAGGCTCAATATGCCGCTCGGCGGGAAGCGGGGATTACCGAGGTTGCCGATCTCAAACAACAGCTTGAGCTGAGGTCGAATGAAATCCGCTCGCTCAACGTCACGATAGATAGTATGAAGAATGTTAATGAAGAGCTAAAGGTTTGTGATTGATTCTCTGTCATCGATTCGTTCTAACTGAAATCACTGCCACTCTACGCAGCGCGCTTTTGCCGTGACGTCTGCAGGTATCGAGGGTGGCAAAAGTCTGGCCGAAAGCGCCCAAGACCTGGAGCGCACTCGCAAAGCCATCAATGTCCAACTTGCAGAGTTTGAAGGTGTCAAGAAATCGCTCATGCGGGACCTATCGAACCGCTGTGAAAAGGTGGAGTCGTTTGGTATACTGTGCGAACCACCTTTTGTTCACGACATTGCGACAGGTCGTCGAACTTGAGATCCAATTGGACGAGATTAAGGAGCAGTACAACAATGTTATTCGGAACAGCAATAGCAAAGCTCAGCAAAAGAAGATGGCGTTCCTTGAGCGAAACTTGGAGCAGTTGACGGTAGTCCAGAAGCAGGTAGACATTTATTCATCGTGATCTTATCTTATCTGACTCGTGGCCGACAGCTTGTGGATCAGAATTCGGCACTGAAAAAGGAAGCTGGGATTGCTGAGCGAAAACTCCTTGCACGGAATGAGCGGATCCAGAATTTGGAGACTCTCCTCCAGGACGCCGATCGTCGGCTGGCGATTCAAAATCAGAAGTTTGAAGCCCAGCTACAGTCAGTGAAGGAACGACTGGAGCAAGCGCGTGGTAAGGTCTAGGTAACAGTTTACAAGTTTCTGCTCACGAGTCCGCACTCGCAGCTCAAAAAGCATCCACCACTTCTACATTGAGCTTTGGCCGAATTGCTAAGCCACTGCGTGGCGGTGGCGGCTCTGCGGTAACTGCAGGGAACAGCAGTAATTCTACGCAAGCAAGTGGAAGTGGACCATCGTCAACAAATCCATTGACGAGGATTCAGAACGAGGAAGGAGGGTGAGTGATAAAGTTAAGCTCATTGGGAAGGGCCGCTGATCAAGGATTCCGTCGGATTTGATCCATTCTCGGTTGTTGCGACCTTCAGAGGTGGTACGTACACGTATTTTTGAGCGTGGGACGCATGCTGAACGGTCCGACCCTAGCGAAGCGCGCGTCGTGGTTCTTCAACCCTCGAGGAAGCTAGAGGATATGCGTCGATGATCCTCAGGCTCGTTACAGCAGACATCCCGTATCTCGACTGCATTGACTTGATCTACACGTACTACCATCGCCTTTACTTAATGCATGTTGGATAACAGAGGCGCGGGGGGAAGTGTTTACCGCATTATATACTAATCTGGCTGACTGTCAGGAGTCCGTCCCTGGGACTGCCAGGCTTGAATGGGCCAGGGAAAATTCTATGGACCCATTTGTAACAACAATGAGTATAGATAGATCCGGATGAGCCGGAGGGCTGAGACTCAGATCATCCAAGTGCTCGGTGCACTGTCAAAACGGAGCCGAATTACTATTACTGCTAATACTAACCGACCAGCGTCCGGGGTGCACACCCGGCGCCGGTGCGCACCGCCAAACCTAGCCTATCAATCACCGTATCATAATCCAAAGATCGACCCGCTCATTTGCTTCGGTCCAAGGATGGACAACTCATCCACGATGGATTCCCTTCCAAGAATCAGCACTTCAGCTTCCGAGACGGTGCCGACATTCACCCTGCCTAACCCAAAAAAATTTCTCCGGAAATACGCGAGGGCGGGGACCTGCGATGGCTGTGTGTTAATGAGGCTCTTCAACCAACCTGACTTTCGGGGCAAATAGCCAAGCGGCTAAGGTTCAACAGGGTTCAGGCTCTGGCGCCGCCAAGAACAGGCTGTTCCGCCTCCGAGTGCCAGATCTCTTGCCCTTACCGGCACACCCTCCTCCCCTCCCTTACCAAGATCGTACACTCATTTACTCAATTGCCCTACAAGTCCGCGCTGGGCAGAGTGCCGTACTGTAACCGTTGGAGCCATTTGTCTTGCGGAACCATATTCTTAGCGACTCAATTCCGTCCAATAATTGCGCTAGAAATTTGCTCCCACCAGGTGCTCCTTGGTTTTTTCTTTCCTTCCCTATAACACAGCAGCCTGAGGCGTCTGTCCTCTGCCCTTTTGTCCTGTGTCTCGAAAGAGGTGTTTCCGTGTCTTTCGCATTTTGGTTTTCGGTACATCATCTCTGGTAAGTCTCGTCTTCCACGCGTCCGTTACAGCCTGCCGTGCATCGTGGCTTATTTACGACAACCCATGTTTCCTTCCTTGTTTTCGACGCGCTCGTAACCGCGTCTCCGTGCCGGCCTCACCGCTGGTTTTGATTTCAACGTGTACATCGTCACTAAACTGTCTTCGCTTTTACAGCTAATTCATTTACTCCTCCATTTGAAACTATAATATCTACTGTCCCATTCTCTCTCTCTTTATCTGCGTGAGTCGCTCTCTTTGCACTCTTGCTCTATCCTTCATCCTGCTTTGTTCAGTGCGTGATTAATATATCCTTTCTTGCTATGGCATCACACTCTGGAGATACCTCTCGGAAGCCTTCGGGATCGTCTACGCGCTCCGCAGGTCACTCGCCATCTGCATCGCCAAGTGATGTGCGTCGCACTTTCTCTTTCAGTCAAGTTATTTTTGACCATCCCTCTAGGTACATCCACAAGGAAAGTTCACCACCGCAACTAATATGTTCGGAGTCGGGATGGGTGCTGGACCTGCGCTCAAGGGTCTCAACTCTGGATGGCAGGTTTGCTAAATCTACATTCTTCTCAGTGCACATGCGCTCATATGTATCATTAGGTTTGGGGGTCTACGACACCGGGATCAAAAAGAAACGCGTCTATTTCTTCCGCAGCCAGCTTGAATGATATTTCGCCTTCCCAAGCCGAGAATGCATACCGTTCCAATATTGCAGAAGGCTGGACCGCACCGAAATCATCCGGTGCTTGGGATGAGCTGAGCGGCAGTCCGCAGAAGAAGGAATTCCCTCAGCTGGTTAGTCAAACAGTGATATTATGAATGCATTCACTGAGTATGTCGTAGGACGTAAACTCTTCGCTTACACTGCATTCCGCGAGACAGAGACAGGCGACAATGGCACCGTCGACGGCATTGTCTGGATCTAGGATTGTATGTTTTTATTATTATTACTGTTAACAGTTGATGCTTAGGCTGTCTTCTTTTGAGGATGATCGATCCTCCATAAAGCCTGGGCAATTCTCCCCGCAGAGGTTCGATAATGGGCTCGGGAAGGACGCAGCTGCATCTAGCAGGTATCCGTCGCCATCTAATGCTGCTTACGGATCCTCTACGCTCTCCGGGAAAAATGGAACGTTCGATGTCACATCCATGGTCGAGAACGAACTGTCTCTCGGTTTCAGGGGCATGGCCGTTGAGGAAGACCACGTCAACAACCAATACCGTCAACCGCATGTCCCATCCCAAGTGAACGGTGTTTCTCACCATTCCGTTTCACCCCAGACGCGATCGTCCCCCATGGTTCAAGGCCGTACACCCTATGGTGGTTATCCTCAAGCAGATTATTCTTCCTACTATACCAATGGTGCTCCACGCGACCCTTATATGGATTATGGATATGGATACAGTACATCGACCGACCCCTCGCTATATTCCGCTGCCGGTGGCATGAACAATAACTCCGCCAATTTATATCCAGGTGTATCCCCACAGACGCTACACCTTAATGTTTCTGCTGGCCAGCAATCTGGAATATACTACGATTATTCTGCCTCCGCTCGATCACCTTCGCAATATTACTACCCTACCCATCAACCGATGATATATCCTTCTATTCCTTCGATCTCTTCTCTGCCAACGCCGCAACTGAGTCCTGCGGCACCGTCTGGTTTGCAAGACAAAAAACAAGTATGTATTTGTCTTCGGTTCTCTGGTCACTTTTCTCATTCGAGATTAGTATGGTCTTCAGCAACAGGTGGGTCCGGTGATCGTGATTGAAGGTGACTTTTGGCTCATCACTGTGATCCTTCCAGGCCTATGCAGCAGCCATGGAATATAGCACCCAAGTACCTTACATACTCCCTGGCGGTACGCTCTACGGACCTGCTGGCCTGAATGCCCACGGAATGCCATTTTACCACGCCATACGTCCTGGGCGACGTCATGATGATGCCACGGTAGCCTTGCGCAGCCCGCTGTTGGATGAGTTTAGGGCCAACAAGTCACGTAAGTGGGAACTGAGGGTAAGTTATGTGTTATCAATTCCGAGACAGCCGTTGACATTGAGACTCAGGATATCTTTGGCTATATTGTCGAGTTTAGCGGTGATCAACATGGCTCGCGATTTATCCAGCAGAAACTCGAGACGGCAACATCAGACGAAAAACAGATCGTGTTCGATGAAATCATACCTGATAATGCGCTGCAATTGATCCAGGATGTGTTTGGGAATTATGTGAGTTGGATTGCTTTCCTTGTGACATCAGCTTATCGCAGAACCCTCGAACAGGTCATTCAAAAATTGTTCGAGCATGGGACACAAGTACAGAAAACTGTGCTCGCGAACACTATGGAAGGACATATTCTTCCCCTGTCCATGCAAATGTATGGCTGTCGCGTTGTACAAAAGGTTTGATTGTGGCCGATCTAATTTCGCGACACTAACTGTCTTTTATAGGCTGTTGAGTTCATTCTTCCAGAACAGCAAGGGACCTTCGTGAGGGAGTTGGAGCCTCATGTGCTCAAGTGCGTCAAGGATGCGAATGGCAATCACGTCATCCAGAAATTGATCGAGCGCGTATCAACTGATCGTCTTGGCTTTGTGCAATCGTTCCGTGGCAACGTGTATGACTTGTCGACGCATCCATACGGGTGTCGAGTTCTCCAGCGGTGCTTTGAGCACTTACCAGAAGAACAGACTCGTCCCCTGATGGACGAATTGCACAAATACATGATCAACCTTATGCAAGATCAGTTTGGGGTAAGCAGTCTTCGCTTGGATGTTCATGGTGCTTGCTGAACATTTCATATCGTTAGAATTACGTCGTTCAATTCGTTCTCGAGCAAGGAAAGCCTCACGACCGTTATCAAGTTATTACCAAACTTCGCGGCCAGATGCTGAACATGGCACGGCATAAATTTGCGTCTAACGTCTGTGAAAAGGCGCTCGTCACTGCGGCAACGGAGGAGAGGCGCGCCTTAATCGAGGAAATTATTGCGCTCAAGCCTGATGGAGTTAGCCCTATTGTGTCCATGATGAAGGATCAGTTCGCTAGTGAGTCACTCAGAGCACCTTGCGAAGCGTGGTTGACCGAAGTATTCGAAGATTACGTGCTACAACGGGCCGTGACGGTCGCTGACCAAGACCAGAGAGATCAGCTTGTAGGCAAAATTCGGCCTCAGCTCGTGAGCATGCGTCGTTACTCGAGTGCCTATAGCAAGCATTTGATTTCCAGTACGGTATTGTCTATTCTCATTGTGACTTGAGCTCATCAATTCTGTAGTTGAGCGGCTTTTGGAGCGTACAGTCAATGTCTCCAAAGTGTCATTGGACAAGCCGGCGGATTATCCCACTCTGTCTCAAAATCAGTCGAACTGATATGTGGCATCTACTGTTCATTTGATTGTCGCAACTGCAACTTTTATTCTCTTTCCTAATGTTCCCGCCTGCTTCTTGTCGTCTTTCGCTTTCTTACTTTTGATCGCAATGCTATGGTACAATCGCATCATTCTCACTTTCTCATACTCTGCATCCACGTCCACTACCGTCGCAATGAACATTAGTAATCCAACCTACACCGATTTCTCGTTCACATTCACTCGTTTTATTCGGATACATACATGTGTTTTCCTTCTCTGTCGATATTAGATTGTTTTCTTTGCTTCACGGTATACGAGGTGCTTAGGTGCCAATTGTTTGACAAGCGTGACCAAACAATGACAGCCAATAAGCCAGTTCGGCAGCACTGACTTCCGGGTTGCAACAGTAGTAGACCGGAAGTCCCCCCATCAAAAAACTAGAACAGCACGACGCTCATTTTCACAGGTTGGACACGTTGAAGCCATGAGCACCGTCGAAGCCGCAGCCTCGCTATTTGGTTCGGATGGAGACTCTGGGCTCGACCCTTTTGCGGTCATAGGGAACGAGGCAACTGACACGACACCGCCCCATGATGAGCACAAGTCGTCTCATACCTCCCAGATGGGTCAGGAAATGTCTTCCTGGTTTGCGGAACAAATGTATCCGGATCCTCAGCATGAGCATCTTGATACCTGGTCCATTCCAACCGCGCAGGATGCCTCCTCAGGCCAGCCCCACCACCCGCAACATTACTATCCCGGAGCTACCGCTTACCAGCCACCGTCTTCCCGTGCATCACCGCCTGGTCAGTGAATTATTTACCTTCACCACTTGCTCGTCTTGCCTGACAACTCAGATGCAGTCTCGACGCCTTACCAGAGCGCACCTGCCTCTTACGAGCCGTATAGTCCTACTCCTCCTGTTCCTTATCAGTCACAGGGTGCCATTGTCCAACAACCTTACGACCCATACAAGCCCGCTGCTATTAATTCGACATCCAACTCGTACACTCCTCATCAAACGACCAGGCGGTTCTCTGGAGTTCCTGCGCAACCACAGGCACAATACGATAACCGCACCTTCGCTCCTCGCTCTGTATCATCCCCATACTCGCCTTCGTTTGTTGTGCCTTCCCAACCGCCACCCAACGGCGTTCCTGCTCAGGTCCCTAAGCCTACTTCTGTTCCTTCCGCCGCAGAGTTCAGGCCAAAGATATCAAACGCTTATGACCCCCCTCTCCCACCACCGAAGGTACATCGAATGACGTCGCCGAGTTCACTTCGCTTCCAGAGCAACCCTCATGCCCCTGTTTCTCATGTTTCACAACCCCCTCCTATGAACCCATACGACCGTAAACATGTACCTGTGCCTCCGAGGACGATGTCTCCCAGTTCCATTCGATCAACTTCCCCTGCTTCAGGTCCCTTTCCCCCTCCGAAGTCCGTCTCAGCACATACGTCATCCCAGGTCCATGGCAGGTCGTCTTCGAATGGCTCAACGAGGTCTTCCCACAGTGTTCCTGACCCTCTTCAACCCCGCAAGGAGTGTGGGCTTGCTTTGGGCTCTCACATCGTTCAGCCAAGTTCCCACAACCTTCAGTCCCACCACTTTGCGGAGCAAGACGTTCATGTGTTGCGTTCCGCTCGTCCGCCGTACGCGCCTTCGCCGTCATTGTTAGGTTCAAATGATCCGTTGGGTCGAACATCCTCTCGGGCACCGGTCATAAGCTTTGGCTTTGGTGGCAAGGTTCTCACTTGCTTCCATAGCTCTGCGGACTTGAACACTGGATTCGACGTCGCGCTCTCGTCTCGATGCACAACCGGTGTGACCATCCGTGTACTACACGAGTTGTTGCCCGATTACGCGTCCGAAATTAAACCAGCGGACTATCCGGGTCCGCTGTTCGCTGATCCTGGTTCTCCTGTCACGAGTCTTGTGCGCACGGGAATCTCGCAGGCGAAGACAAAGAAGGCTCGTGTTATCAAATATCTCGAGGAACGTGCAGAAGAGATCTTACGTGGAACGATGTATATATCTGACCACTTTGAGAGACAGCGTTTGGAAGGGAAGCTGACGCTAGTGCAATTATTGAAGATTATGGTCGAAAATGACGGCTTGCTGTCAGGAAGGTACAAAAAAAAACGGATTTCAGAGCCCGTGGCGATTTGCTAATGAGTCCCCATTAGCCCTGCTATTGACAATGCGGTCCGTGCAGCATTACTGCCACGTATCGCGGGCTCAACGAATGAATCCGGACATGACGGCCCGGTAGCCCCTGCTTCGCCCGTCCTTAGGTCCCCGATGCCCAATGCATATGGCTCGACATCCACACTGCTATCTACTAAAGAGTCTCCCATTTCCATTTCCACACTCCTTCCATCCGCCCTGGACAGGATAGAGGAGTTCCTGGTACGAGGAGAACGCCGGCAAGCCTATCATTACGCTCTAGATCAGAGATTATGGGCACATGCATTGGTCATTGCAAGCAGCCTCGACAAGGAAGCATGGAAAGAGGCGGTAAACGAGTTTCTGAAGACTGAGCTTAGCGTTCGCGAGATGGTTCAACGCGGGACATCCCATGTCCAAAACAAGGGGACTTCGTCCCAGCAAACCAATGGGCGCGAATGGCTCCGAGTTGCTTATAGTGTGTTCTCAGGTCAAGGGCCTAGTGCGGGTATGTGGCATCTTATTCAAGCTAGGAACTGGTTTATGTGTTTCATTTTACAGTTCAAGAACTTGTTCCGATGAACGTACTCTCAAGAGGAGGGACTGGGTTACAAGTACCACCTGCGGTGTTGCCACATGTAACACCGATGTCCCCAAATTTTCCATCCATTGCGGTCCCTGCACAATTGATTCCTGCGGAGTCTCTTTCAAAATGGCGTGAGATAGCAGCTAGCATTGTGTGCAGCCCTCTGAATCCAGAGTATTCGGGAACGCTGTCAACGCTGGGGGATCACCTCATATCCCATCACTTGGTAGAGGGTGCTCATGTTTGGTACATATTTCTCTTTTCTTCTCGGGCTGCTTTTTTTACTCTCTTCCACAGCTATTTACTTTCGCCTCAGACTTCAGTGGTGGGGGGCCTTGGCGGTCCTGGAACTCGTGTAGTGCTACTTGGTGCCCAGAGTCCCCACATCAATCCAGCGTTCTTCAGGGACCCTGATCCGATCATATTTACCGAGATTGCAGAGTTTGCGTTATCTCTGAAGACAGCTAAAGGTCAAGACCCTTTTCATGGGTTTCCCCACCTTCAAGCATACAAGTTGATTCGGGCTGCTTATCTTGCGGATGTTGGTCACATTCAAAGCGCTACCAGGTATGTCTTTCACGACTGCACAAAGATAGTATACTGACTATCGCTTGAGATACTGCGAGGCAATTACTACAACGATGAGTCGACATTCCCCATATCTTACTCCGACATTGGTGGTGGGACTGAAGGAGCTCACCGACCGTCTGCTTGGATCACCTCACATAGATAAATCAGGATCGTGGATAGGTGGAAAAGTGAACAAACCTTCCTTGGACAGTATTGGTAGTTGGCTCGAAGTACGACTCACCAAGTTCATTGCCGGGGAAGGCAATGAGACGTCTCCAGGCGCGAACGAGGTCTCAAAGGCGCAATTTACGGGCCCATTTTCAAGTTACAGCTCTATTTCTTCTGCAACGCCGTCTGCCAACCCTTCACCTCCTCCGACAATTGTGAACTCATATTCTCCGACGCAGCCTCCCAGGCGAAGTGGCTCTGCAATGGCACTACCGTCGACAACTATGCACGCCCCAGTTGACAGAGCATCCTCTGCCATGGAATATTACCGTCCCCCAAGACATGCATCGCCTGCGCCTCCGAATACTGCACCAATTCGGTCAACGGGGTATCCTTACTCGCCTTATGTGGCTCAAACGAACGGACATTCTATGACCAATGGGTACACTGCTGCGTATGACAGCGAACCATCCTCGCGAAAGATGTCGCTCGATATTACGACTGAGGAAGGTTCCGAAGTACCGGATCCTTTATCTGACGAGCAGGATCAACGTGAAGACGATCAGCAACCCAAAAGTGCAGACAACAACCAAGAAAGTCAAGATTCGGGAGGCTGGTGGAATTCCTTCGGTAACTCTGATACGTCGTCGACGCCCACCGCTACCACGTTTCATCCCGTCGAAAGTATAAGGGAGATTGGGGATGGGTTCATCTCTTTGATGGACGATCATGCACTCTCAATGACGCCAAATATGACCGCTTCACCTCATCAGACAGCGGAGAGCATGTTCGATGATGAGGCGGATGATCTTGGATTAGGGAATAGACACCGGGGGAAACAGCATGAACCTGCGAAGGTGGCTGAACATAAACCACCCGTCCAGGACATGGCCAAGGGTGACGAGAAACAGGGTGAGGGGTAACTGTAACGGTTTTGTAATGATGCTAATTTTCCTTCAGACGCTTTGCCGAGTGCAGCCGCCTCGACAGGATCTTGGTTGAGTCGGTTATGGAAGCGGCCCGACGCTCCCCCGGGACCTGTCAAGGCTAACCTTGGTGACGAGACAAGCTTCTATTACGACAAGGAACAAAAGCGTTGGGTGAACAAGAAGGTGAATGGGCTTTTGTGCGTTTGCCTGGTCTACGTCTCATCTATTGCCAGGCTGGAAGCGGAGCTGCGCAGCCATCAGCCCCCCCACCCCCGCCTTTACGTGCCCAGACTGCCTCTCCTAGCGTAAGCAAACCTCAGTACAATGGGACACCAAATGGGACTTTATCCCATCATCCGCCGCCACCGAGGACCGCGTCTACGATCGATCTAAGCGCATCTTCGACCGTCAAATCCCCCATGTATGCACGCCCCAACTTGGCACTTCCTGAGGCAGCTTCGATGCCAAATACACCCGCGCTGAGCAGCATGCCGAGTGCGCCACCAATGGGACGATCACGATCGCACGCTGCAAAGAAGAATGTGAGGAATAGATACGTGGATGTATTCCAGCAGGAAGGTTCAGGTGTATAGCGGGTTGCTTTCGCTTGATAAAACATGTTTCACCCATACCATTATTATATCACACTTATATTGCTTTTTTGTCGGATCTTTCTTATCTCTATGTTTATCAAAGCATTGGAACTATCACAGGTGATGGATTGCTGAACATCATGGTGATTGTTTAAAATAAAAGTTTAAAGGGATATCCTGAAATTCTCCGATCAGTATGGTAACCAAGTAGTTTGAGAAACAAACCATACCCCTGTTCTTGATGCGAAACAACGATACCAAAAGGGAGAAAACGACGAAATTGACGATTGTCCAAATGTATATCTGGGTGCGTTGGCGAGCAGGAGACTTTTGGTATGGTGCGACTATCGTTAGCATGAGGAATGAGGCTCCCAGAATGCCATCTGTGTTACGATGTGTAAACGACTTGAAGGTCGGAGAAACAAAGGAGACGTACAAATTGTCGACAGAACCTGGACCTCTTGGCCAAATTGGTTCTGATAGCCTGCAGCAATCCAGCTACCATCCTGACCGACATATGGTGTGCCGCGAATGCGCGTGAACATGTATCCGGACGTCATGACAAGGCTTGTGATGATCGTGCCGGTGGCCCATGCCCAACGGTTGTGAATTACGGGACGTATGAGGCGGAAGACAAGTGTGAGGATGGGAACGAGAGCTATGATTGCAGCAAGTTTAGACCAGTCGATGGGGGCTCTGTAAGGGATTGGGATGGAGGTGTGGATAGAAAGCTGTTCGGCCAGGGGACCAGCCTCAAAGCCACTGGACACGGAGGTGAATAGTACTTCAAGGGAAAGAAAGGGGTGCGTACTTTGAGAAATCGTATTTGAACGGATTCACGACATTTTTAGCGTTAGGTCCCTCGGTGGCAGGGTAGACGTGGACGACCGGTGCAGAATTGAGTTGGAGCTGGACACGGCTCTGTCAGGATGGAGTACAAGGACAAAACGAGATACCGAGACCTTTTGGAACACGCTAGCAGCATCGTCAAATTCAACAGTAGCGAAGAAGTGGTTGTCGCGGTGAGCTTGGGGCACGGTAGACCAGGCTTTGGCGACGGCCTTGAAGGAAGGGTCGAAGTCCCTGAAACAAACGAATATGAGAGAAAGTGTCGCACGGGGAGTGTATGGGACATACTTGCAGGGTGCACACCTGCGCTGGGGGTTGAGTGCAGTGAATTGGACGGAGGCGGACCAGGTGCGCTTTGGGGATGTCAAGAGGTCGAAGACGCGGTCGTCGAGACGTATGATGCCGTTCCCTGCTGCTGCGAGGTGTACGAGCTCGTCGTGTGGGGACGCGAGAGCGATGGGAAGAGCCAAAAGAGCGAGAAGAGGCGGGAAGATGATCATGGTAGAGTCGAGGTGTCGTGGGAAAGAGTCTTTTGCTGCATGTCTCATGCCTTGCTACTACGCCTTTTCTTGTCGCCCTCCTTCTTCTCCGTCCATGTCGCCCTCAAATATCTCATGCTCTACGCCGACAACATTGGCATCACGTACTATCTCACCCGCAGACTCACAGAGCTCGACACTCGCGACCTCCGCGACGTTTGGGGCTTCGTCTGGTGCGTGTCGACCCGCCACTTTCACTAAAGCTCACATCGACCGCTGCAGTCACCTCCTCGTCACTCGTCCGTCGAAATCCCGTGCCCTCGAGTGTTTCGTAGTCGACGTCGCACAACGATCCACGCACATAGCCATGTTTGTCAGTTCCGTTCGATCTCCTTCCTTGTAGGGCGCTCATGGCCATCGAGACCCTCTGGTTCATGCAAGCTTCTCTCCAAGATCTCGCAGCCACCCCAACCTCTCCCTCGTTCCTTGTCTGTCAGAGAACCCTTCACAGATGCCATGAAATCATCTTTGCTCAATTGCCACCTCCATCCGGTCCCTATTCAGGCTTGCCCTCCTCCCCCTTCCCTCGGAGAAAGGTGAGGCCACGCATAGAGCCTGCCTTGGTCGGTCTTGGCCTCGTCCTCGCAGGATCGCCTGCTATGCCCCCGCTAACAGAGGTCATGGGTGACGTTGCTCTCCAACAAGGTCGATCAGACGACGACCGAGTGAACCTCCGCAGCGTCGAGGCAGAAGATGATTTTCCTTGTGGATCCCCTGTAAATGCTGACTCGGATGACGACAACCAGGAACCTGAGAACGGGAACCCGACAGGACCCGACGTGGACAGTCATGCACAGACGCGATCAAGCTCGCTCCCCCAGCGCATTATCATTGCCGCACAAACCAGTCCTGAGCTCGTCCATCACCGTGCCCTACATCGATCACGATTCTCGGAAGATCCCCTCGACCAGCAAGACTTGCTCCCTGGTCGCGGCTTGAGCCCATGCCAATCTTCGCCTTCGATACCATCCTCTCCATTCCCACTCAAACAGAATGCGATGACAGCAGTCGACGCTCTCCTACAGACCTATGATTTACACTCACAGTCTCATCTCCTTAGAAGCCAATATTGCCGGTCAGAGGTCTGGATCCACTATCCACTTTGACCCCGCCTAAACTAACCCGGATTTATTTCTTTAGGTCCAGTTTCTCCTTACACTCGAGAGTATATCCAACCGCCTCTTGGTCGTGCCTAAACCCGCACGTGTCAGTGCTTTGCGAGCTGAATTGACAGCCTTGAATCATCAGCTTCCCGCAGAAGTTCGTACTTCTCTCGTGGCGTTCTGCGATACCTTCCTCACTTTTGGATAGGTCTGCATGCCAATGTGGTGTTCTTCATCGGATACCTGTGATTCCACAAATACAGTTCTCACCCAACCCCATCACAAAATCGTTCGCATTCCCCCAGGCGAAGCCGTGGTTCTTAACTCTGCTGAGCGAGCACCTTATCTTTTGCTCATAGAGATTCTGCATGGCGACCTTGACTTCGACCCTTCTAAGCGTGGGAACAAGGATATCCTCAAACGCATCATTTCCAAGGAAACCGAGAGAAAGGGTGCCTCGAAAGAACTGATAACCTTCGGGAACACGAGGGCACATCCAGCTGTAGTCGGGGACACCGCAGTGGAGTCCGAACAAGTTCTAGGAAAAGACACGGCAGATATGCAAGACGGACAAGCCACGAACGATATTAATAGTCCACGGAGAAGCAACTATGTGCTATCTGACTCTGATGATGAAGAGATGGATCTTGTTGAACAAGTATATGGGGAAGGGCGGTCCCTACGGGGTCCAATTGACCTCACTGAATCGATCGTCCTCCCACCTACTCCTAAGAATCGGGAGCTCGAGCTTGCTGCCTGGTCTCGTGGCTCCCCCCTGCCACCTTCTCCTCTGACCGAACAAACCCCGGGAATTGCGTCCACTTCGAATCCCCGTTCGCCCTTGCTACCATCTGATGCTTGTCGTACACCCAGCACAGGCACGAGCGGAGGAGAGCGTGCCTTATCACTGGACGACTATTCGGAACGGATGCGGACAGCGGCAATTATGCTCACCCAGTTAAACTCCAGCCTTGTCCGCGAAACCGTCACCTCTCTGTCTAAACCGATGGGACTTGGCGCGGATGCAGCTCATGGGGCAACGCAAGAAATGTCGTCTTCCGCTTCCGCTTCTCTTAGCTGGCTTCCTGGCTCGGGCTGGCTCGGGTCTGACAGAACGCCGAATGGCCCCGTTCATCCTTCGCTTGGCGGCAACGCCGGATTACGGGACACCTCTGCACCAGCACCAGCACCTCTTACGCGCATGCGCGTACAACATGCCGAGGCTGCGGCAATTCGTGACCGTATCATGCAAGAGATGCTCACTCTAGAGGAGGAACGCATGGCCCGTATGCGTGAGGGCGAGTTTGGCTTCGAGTCTGGAAGTAGTATGGGTATGAAGACGGCCGAGGATGAGGGCATCATCAAGAGAGAGCTGAGAAAAGCCGATCCATCTGCAGTTGTGTTCAGCGAGTCTTGGGTTGCTAAAAAGGTTCGCGATACCTTGTACGCGGAATTCGTTATTTTGTTGACACTCGTCTCAGAGTCGAATACGCCACGGATCGTCATATGGACACCTAGGTGCGGACCACATGGTATTTTCTACGTGGGTTATTCGTTAGCTCAGATACTGGTAGCAAATTGGGACTGTGTCTCTGTCATCGTGAAAACTGGCGGTGATCTGCGACAAGAACAACTTGCAGTGCAACTGATTCGAGAATTCGAACAGATATGGCAAGAAGAGCGTTGTCAGTGTTGGGTCCGATAGTAAGCCTTTACCCACACGTCAGATCATCAACCACGACTTGATCTGAACGACTTAGCTTCCGCATCCTGATCACGGGGGCGTCGTCGGGTTTAGTTGAGACGATCACAGACGCCGTTTCTATACACTCTATCAAGAAAGCTGAATACGCCCGCCGGCTAGCTGAGGGTCGACTGGGTTATGTGACATTGTTGGACCACTTTCGATCCACATATGGAGATCCGTCGACAGTCAAGTTTACTCGTGCACAACGCAACTTTGCAAAGTCTCTCGCAGGTGAGAGAGGACCTCTATGTTCAAGGACGATAATTCACTCCGTCAAGGTTATTCGATCATCACCTACCTTCTTCAAATCAAGGATCGCCACAACGGGAATATCCTACTCGACAGAGAAGGACACCTTATTCACATCGACTTCGGGTTCATACTCTCGAATTCACCGGGGAATATGGGATTCGAGGCTGCTCCTTTTAAATTGCCCCCTGAGTATGTCGAAGTCTTAGGCGGTATTTCTGGTGCGGCCTTTTTGGAGTTTAAGATATTGTTCCGGGAGGGATTCGAAGCAGCAAGGAAGCACTGTGACCGGATCATTAGTAAGTCGTTTGCTCGTTCTCACTTTGGCGTTCTAACCTTTGATCATCCTATAGCTTTGGTGGAGCTAATGCAAAAAGGTAGCTGGGCGATAACCGACAGCGCTGCGGAGTTCGTTGACCTCGCTTCATAGACTCCACTCTTCCGTGTTTTGCTGCATTCGGCGAACATACGGCGAATCAACTCCGAGAGCGTTTCCAGCCAGCTCTTACACATTCGCTCGTCGGCGAGTACGTGGGCCGTCTCATCGACAGTTCTCTAGGTTCTAATTGGACACGTCTGTACGATTCGGTAAGCATTCATGTTTCATGTCATGCTCTTAATGATGACATTCTTAACGGTAGTTCCAATATTATTCACAATCGATTCTCTGAGTTTGCCTCCATGCCATGGAGGTTCGACTGCAGCTGTGATGTACATCGTTACGCGAATTCGTATATTTGTTGCATGATTGTATCTGTGCAACGTCATCCAATGAGTGATAACTTATAAAT
Organism: Rossbeevera mucosa; assembly: GCA_038090415.1. Classification (NCBI taxonomy): domain Eukaryota; kingdom Fungi; phylum Basidiomycota; class Agaricomycetes; order Boletales; family Boletaceae; genus Rossbeevera; species Rossbeevera mucosa. The sequence goes on along the minus strand of JBBPMR010000433.1, from coordinate 3,156 downwards.
TTGTAACAAAAAGCACTGCAGGGACAGTCAAATGTAGGAATGTAGGTATGTGCATGGATACTAGCTAAACAGGTTGTCATATTTGTTCAAACACGAATACCATTCATAATCTTCAAGGGACAATGGTCAAATCAATTATTTGAAAATAGTCGCACAAAACATCGACTGACCAAAATTTTCTGTTGGTTTACACGAACATCCGTTCTTCAGGTTTAAATCACCCTGTGGACAGTGCTGGAAGGGATCGTGACGATACCCCATGTCCTCGAAAAAGTGGATTTGTTCCTTCCGGGCGAAGAGTGCTGCGCCTATGCTATGTACAGGCGCATCACCCCATCGCTGAGCGAAGAAGTCAACAAAACCCTCTCCACCAGCTACAATTTGCATCCACTGATTGAACACACCTCGTAATAGAAACCACCCTTCTCATCCAAATACTGGAAAAATTTCGAATATGCTTCCGATCTCCAGAAGTCCATATCGCCAATCTCGAAGTTGCTCCAGACTAGTTTCGTTCACAAAATCACAATGAAGGACCAGGACAGATAATGCATATACATTAACTCACAGTGACAACGGTTATAGGACTCTCCTCCATCATCGGAGAGGAAGCCCATGGCATTATCGGTAGGGAGAAAATCAGGATTTTCATTGATGAAGGCTAGAAAGCTGTCGATTTCCTAGATCTAGTGGAGTCTCAACTGCGAACCTACCTTTGACGTGCTGCCACAAAGTAGGGATAGTAGCGTGGTACTCGAAGAGTGAGATAGTAAACCCTGTCATGCACTCAGGAAGGCGGTTCCCTAACGAGCAGTAGAGAAACCTCACCATAGACTTTTTGTTGGTCTTGCATTATCAAGAAAGGGTCGTAGTCAACGTCGCAGAAAAATTTAATATCCGGTCTAAGACCATCATCAATTCATGCAAGCAAATTCCGAAAATGATACTCACTCCACCCTCCAGTAATACCTGTATTTCTGGAGAAGTTCTTGTCTATAAAAGAACTGGAGGACGTGAGAAATATGTAACGAGAAACGTCGGTCTCCATTACCCCTGAGTTGAAGCGACACATATTTCGATAACTGTCAATATAGAGTCGTTGTTGCTAAGCGCGCTTGAACGGGAAATACATGACGCACGGAACGCTTCCTAAAACGGATGTTATAGAGGACATGTTGCGTGACTCATGGCAGAAACGCACCCCCGTAGATGACATTATCCTTCACCATATTTTCGCGGGCCTCTGTTGCCTTTTCCTCGTCAATCCAGGAAGGTTGTACCCAGTGATCTGCTGGAATCAATCCAAACTCCACTTCTGCCTGAGTGAGGGCCAAGATGTGTCTGGCCGATGAAACATCAGCGAAGACCACACACGTGAGAAATAGCTTACTTCTTGAAGTCGTCCGTGAATGGCTGCTCGTTGAGAAAGACGTAAGGATAGTTGAATTTCCTGTTGAACCTGTCCTCGATTTGCTTCATACTGCTCTTGATGCCATAGAGGTCACTGTTCCGCACTAGCATCACAAAGGTGGCATTTGCTTTGCGATCCGGGGTCTGAACAGGCTCGGGTATCTTGTAGTATTGGTCTGGCACAGGCTCCCTACCTGGGTTCGGGACGAAGCGGGATATGGACGTGGCACTGCCATATCCCTCGTGTGTAAAGCTAAGTATGTAGTGCAGTCCCACCTAGCGGTAACGTGGTGAGATAGTTATGCCTTCAGTTGAGCAGCGGAGACCTACGATTATGGTGAGGGCGAGGAGGATGTAACGCATGGGCGTCATCATCGTTGGGAGCAAGTGGCGCACTTGGTCAAGCTGTAACAAAATTGACGACTGCGGCGAATGGCGAATGCGAATAGTGATCACGTGTATATATCCCCTAAGCAACTCGCAACAAGAGTTTCATCAAACCGTTTCATCCAGAATCACTGGCAGTAGAGTATGTAGAATGAAGATAGCATATCAAGTCAACTAAACTATCTCGTTTTTCTTCATAATAAACATCTGATCGAGGTCAAAAGAAAAATGTGTAGCGGTCATATATGTCCGGTTGGAGGCGACAGGGACGTATCTACCACAGAATGTTCAGACTGAGACTCTTACTATTACAAGACGCTTGCGCGACTCAATAATACATGGTAAATATACTGGTAATCATATCTAGGATAAGCGTAGGTACTCTTTCAAGCACGAATTTTCCGCGAAATCTATTCGGTGGGATTAGCACTTGGGGTGCAAGAGGATGGTTCATATGATCATACCAAAGTTGTCATTGGGGTCACAAGAACAACGCCCCTTTCTCCAATCCGACCCTTGGGGACAGTGTTGGAATGGGCTATGTCTGTAACCGACGTCTTTGAAGAAGTGAATATGATCTTTGCTGGCAAACAGCGACACAGCAATGCTGTGGATGGGTGCATCTCCCCAACGCTGATGGAGATTGCTGTGAACACCGTCGTCGCAAAGGGAATCTTCAGACGTTACCTCGTAATAGAATCCTCCCTTCGCATCCAGGAATTCAAAGTACTTTGTGTACGCCTCACTTCTCCAGAAATCCATGTCAGCTATCTCAAAGTTGCTCCAAACTTGATGGCCAGGTGAGTAATCTTTTGGGCACTAAGAAATTTCGCTCACAGTGACATAGATTATAAGTCTCTCCGGAATCATCCGATATAAAATCCATGGAGTTATCCGGATGCAAGTACTCCGGATATTCTGTAATAAATTCTATCGGCTCCCATCAATATTTTGTAGATGCATCACAGCGCACATGAAACTTCTGTCTTTCTCACCTCGAGTCGAACTCCACAAAGTCGATATCGTTGGCTCCCAGTCTGGCATAGATATAGTAAAGCCTGACAAGTACGGAGACAAGTTGAGGTTATGGAGTGTGTCCTGATTGAGAACGCAGTACCCACCGTAAAGTTTGTTGTTATCTTCCATGAACAGGAAGGGGTCATAATCTACATCACAGAAGTATCTAACTTCAGGTCTGTGCCACATGTCAGAGCAAAGGCGATGATGATGCGGGATCCACTCACTCTACTCTCCAATACCACTTGTAAGGCTGGAGTAGCTCGTGCTGAAAAAAGTACTACGCAATACAACATGAGGAGAATGCCGCATCGAAATTCGGACGTGTACTTACTCCTGAGT
>JBBPMR010000432.1:2424-21653 GCA_038090415.1 Rossbeevera mucosa | reverse complement strand
AATTCATCACCAATTCGCGTCTTGCCACGTCCATCACCGCATACTTAGACGTGGGCTCACCACTCTATGCACTCTATCGCGCCTACCTTCAGACCGAACGCCTAACCCCCATTGCCTCCCACGTCACGGCGCAAGCACACGTTGGCTTCATCGGCTCACTTCTATCCACCATCCGGAACGAACTACGTGGTGCCCTTTCCGTCGCCCTGTACCAGTTGGGCATGGGGGAATTTTTACAGGACCTAGATCGTTACCTCTTAGAGCTTAGTCGGCAAGAGCGCATTCCATCCCCAGACACTCCATCCGCATCGTCTTCACCGCTCGGATCCGACGAGATCAACGCCCTGGACCGCGCCGAAGCACACTGGACGGGTAACCACGGACAAACCCCTCTTATTAGCACCCATCCTCGCTATCACGAAGCTTGCTTCCATTGCCATCGCCTTGGTCATCGACGCAACGACTGTATGTTCTATCAGTGCCCTATCTGCCTACGCTGGCGGCCAGGCCACAACCAGGGTCGTTGTCCACTCAGGCGCCCCCCAGGCATTCCTTCTCCCGCTTCATCCCCACAATCTTCGCCGCAGTCTTCCCGGTCCTCTCGCTCCAATCGTTCTCGCCGATCCAACCGTATCCGTCCCGTTCCCCCTCCTCGTCGACGCCGCTCCCCATCTGCTGATGATACCCTCGTCGACAACGATGTCTGGGATGATACCGCTTATGCCAACGTCACAGGCTCTCCTGGGCCCTCGTACGGAGACTTCTAGTCCTTCGCTGGTAGCTTGGACGTAGTAAGGGGGTAATGTTACGATTTGTCGATTCTTTTCTTTTTCTTTCCTTTTCTCGCTTGTTTTCACTACGGACTACCAAGCCCTGCGTTCAAACCACGCATAGGCCGTTTCTTTCTTCTATGATGACACAATACCCTTAATCCATCTACCGTAGTCATCATCTCCCACATTACTCATCTTCTTTAGTCATCATGACTCATCTTGGCTGCGCATTACTCATCGATGCTGCGCATTACTCACCATGACTCACCATGACATCATCCACAGTCATTCTGACTCATCTTGCCGCGTATCATGACTCATCCTGCTGCGCATTATGACTCATCCTCATTTCCCTGTACTTATATAAACCCTTCCGTATCTCCTGTATTCTCTAAGCTAGATCTCCTTTGTCCTTGTTACCTTTCTGTTCTCGTCAATCTAGCCCCTTTGATCCTTCCCTTCACCGGGTGAACTCTCTGTGTGTCTTCGTCCTACACTTGACTGGACGCTAGACTTGTGACACTTCACTTGATTGTGCCACAGTCGTCTCTACATTCGATAGAACGACCCTTGCGACCGCTATCTCTACGCGGTATCATCCGAACTTCGTCGTCCCTCGACTAACAAAGGCTGCGCTCGTCCCTATCCGGGCCAAGCGTAACAATAGCCAGGCCATTGCATAATCTAACTAAGAAAGATCAACCTTGGAGCTGGAGTTCAGCTCAACAGAAAGTGTGTTTGACATGCTAAAAGATCATTTTACAACCACACTGGTGCAAGCCTACCTAGACAATACCTCCTCTTATAGGATAAAGTGTGATGCATCAGACTTTTGCAACAGAAGTGGTACTGAGTACCTTAAAAGAAGACAGGTGGCACTCAGTAGCCAATATATCACACTCTATGACACCAGAGCAGTGAAATTACTCCATTACTGATAAGAAAATTGCCAACAAGCAAGATGTGCATTATATTTATCTAGATTCGATTTTAAATTAATCAACAAACCAGGAACATCAATGGGCAAGGCAAATGCCTTGTCTAAAAGAGAAGATCATAAGGAAGGAATATAAAATGACAACAAAGAGACAACACTTATTCCACAAAATTGCCTGGTTAAAGTTATGATATCTAAAGTGGATGGCCTAGTGACCCCTACTGCATCCCACATAGTTAAAACGATAATAGTGTTACAACTTGCCCCTATTCTTTTCCTCTCTCTCTTTGTTGACACTTATCACTATGCTTTCCTTTTATCCATTGTTTACTTATTGTACTTTAATTATCTGCAGTCTTCATGACTCATCCATGACTGCAGATTACCAATCTCTCTTACTCATGCTTACTCATCTTGCTTCATCATCTGCATAGTGTATCATTACTCATCTGCAGTCTTCATAACTCATTCATACTGTGGCTGACACATTCCCCTTCAGTTATGTTCTATGACCTTTCATTCTTCTTCTATATAAACCCTAGATACTTGTCCCTGTAACACTATGCTAGAGTACTCAAAGTACACTCAATACTCTCAAATCCACCTGCTCTCAGCCCACTCCAAGTCCCTCAGCTCCTTCATCCCTCTGAGCATGTGCTCCTCACTCTTAGTCCCTTGTCATCCTTAGGCCTTCCCCTTTGAACTCTCTAGTCAAAACCTTGTGTTATGCTTCATGGTAAAGCTCTCAAGGCACCCTTAGTCCTTCATCATCCTTAGGCCTTCCCCTTCAGACTCCTTAGTCAAGCCCTCCTGTTATGCTTCATGATGAAGCTCTTGAGGCACCCTTAGCTCTTCATCATCCTCTGGGCCCAGGGCTGGCATTGCTTACACAGCCTCCGCCACTGGCAGAGAGCACACCAACACTGCAAGCCTCAGCTGGGGCGCAGCATGGCGAGTAGCAGCTTTCACCGGGACCTGGAACAGGCTGTGCAATATTATGTCATTAAAAGCAGAAGGGGAAGGGAAAAATTAGTACATCAACTTATCGGAAAACACACACAACCGACACGGTACGACGTCAACATGTTGTGTGTCGACGGTCGTTCTCGAGTTGAGTGAACAAAAGGAAATAAAAAGACGCTTACACATTTACACACTTGGAGCGTACAGGAAAACTTGTAGCAATTGTCGTCCGCGGCGGATATCGCCATCCCGACGTTACCCGTAGATAAGAGATATGTCATAGGTGACCTTTCCCGGAATGGCCCACTTGCAGTATCAAAGTCACGATCAACGCCTCGGAGGACAAGAGGAACTCGCGTACATAGTTGAACTCGGCTCTACTGAACGGCGTCCTGCCATCCCACGTTGGACCGCCGGTCGTGCATACGGACCCGTCGCTCGTGCAGTTAGTGCCTTGGAGATCGACGTGAGGAGCATGAAGACCGAGAGAGGAAGGTGGGATGCGAGTGATCCTGAAACACTCAATCCAAATACTCACCGACGTTGATCGCACCGTCCCAGTTGGAGCTAACGGCCATGTCGATCGACGAATTCGGGTTTAAAATGACATTGTTCTTGATGGTGCCATAGCTTTCCTGTGTGTACAAGAAGACCGACTGGTCGCACGAGTTGACGACGGTCATGGACTGGGCATGCGTCGTCGCGGCAGCAGCCGCGAGAGCTACAAGTGAGAGTATAGACATTCGAAAACTATGAAGGAAAAAAAGGAAAGAATTTGACAGTGACTTGTACCTGTAGATGCTCAAGGGTTATCCTTATAACCCGCACCTCCTTTGGGAGAGCCACGGTTGAGAACGACGATTGAGACGCCATCTCTGGCGGCGCGAGTGGTGCACGCATGATCCGCGTCGGCTGATTGGCAGATTGGTTGCAAAGACACGCATATTGATCCCAACAAATCTTCAAGGAGAATAACAATCATCTATCCTTGTCTTCTGCCGATTTGGATGCGATAAGTCATAGGCTGAGAGGTAAAAAGAAGTGGTAGAATGTGAAGTGGAATCTGTTAAAATGACTTGATCTCGGCCAGTCAATCGGTTGGGAGCCTAACAAACAAACCGTAACGACATCGTTGTTCGGTGTACTTTTCCGAATTCATATGAATTCATTCTCTAACATCCGTCCGTTGCCAAAATGTGGCCGCCGACCGCGATGACGGGTCCGACGGTGATGACATGCTTCCTCTACGGGTCATTGCAACTTGTACAGCCTTGTAGCATCATGCAATATGAGAGAAAGCTTGTCTGATGGTGCAAGTTAATCCAATCTGTCACACGGTCCGGCGGTAAGTTTAATGCCATCATCCAAAAGCGACCACTTCGAGTTGAACGGTTCGGATCCACGCTAACCGTTCCATCTTTATCTTTCTGCTTGAACGAACATGGGCTGTTTTCAAAGTTTTCATTTCGCACGGCCCTTGAGGTGGCTGGTGGCTGAGCTCGCGGAAGAGCATGATTAGGTACACCTATATGATGTGTCTGTAGTAACCTAGTGACGATCATGTGGCATCATGTCTCGTTGGCAGAAGGAGACTTACGGTCAACGTGGCCCTGGAGGCTTGTCGTTATGAATGCACGCGTGCCTGCGTTGTCGGAGATAGCAAATGCCTCGTTCAAGTTTTTGAACTACGAACTACAGAACTTCGTTGAATGAGAAGAATGGGTGGCTGTGCTAGAGAAGCGGCCCACTACATGGTACACGATGTATATCATGATCATGGGATCTAGTACGCCCATCACTCGGTCATCATGCACCATAGAGAGATATTATATTTTGCTAAAGACAATCAACTTCTTCGTGGAAAGGGAATAAGGACACATTAATTTTAAATTAATGCAGAGAGTTCTTGTCGCCTTATCCCCTACTACGTGCGCAGGAAATCCGCATATATACACCGGTCTCGATATGCCTTGTTTCAGCTGTAATACATATCTCTAAACGAAAGTCGTATTCTGGGGTGACTTCAATCTAAATCGCTCACTACGCTACTGCAGGGAAGAATGTCCCTGGTTACTATCTGTGCAAGTCATGGAACTTGATATGTACGACAGGCACCTCTCGACGTATCACTTTCGAATTTGGCACCTTTCCCCCGACATGCGCGTGGTATATTTACGTTCAGCACGGTCGTCTCGACCAAATGGCGGACTCGGAATGCCTTGTCAACGAAACACAAATTTACTTCCTCTCGCAACGTAGCCCAATACCTTTCGTTCACCCTATCTCGAGATCCCGAGGAACAAGCACCGGCAACAGTTAAGATCCTCTTGCCAATCTAAACCTCAGTCTGTACAATGGCGTGCAATCCTGGCCATCATTTCGCGAATTCTAACTTCCATTCAATTTGATTCGGTTGTGTGCTGTAAAATATCGCCTCCGCGACGAGGAGAGGGGTGGATCCAATCTCAAACACAAGGAAGAAGAGAAAGCAGAAGGTGGTTGGTTCTCTGAGACTGAGCCAGGAACGCCTCCTTGGCACTGTAGCAAGGGGCCACCGACAGTGAGAGATATCTTACAAACCGTGAGTAGTCCAGACGAGGAACTCCGTTAATCAGGCAACATATCTTTGCACGCCTCCACGCCTGCTGCCAAAAGAACGCCTGCCCACATGCAAGTGATCAGGTGTCAGCAGAACTGACGTAATAATATACGTTGCGAGAAGAGCGGATGGAAATAAGTAGAGAAACAGGAAATGGAGCTAATGAGCGGCTTACGGACGGACAGAAAAGGGCGTTTACATACTGTACAACGGCAGACATACCGCCACTGGTACGGTCCGATCCGGCAAATGGATGAACACTTTAGGCCTCTACTTGAAGATTAGACAGTCCAACTCATAGTTGCAGACTTTCAGCGAACTTGATGTGCACCATGCTGCGAACTTACTATCAACAGTCCCAGAAGCATGACGCGAATGTACCGCATTGTCTCCGGCCACCCAAAATGGGAAACTTCGAGTTAACTATACTATACTTGACCGCTTCCGAAGGGTCGCGACAAGACAACGAATTGGTTCCAGCACCTTCAAACCAGCGTTCCGAGTCTGTTCAGCTTTTTCAGAAGATACCCTCCCCGGTACTGAAACCAGCTGAGGGGCCGGTGGGGATTGACGCCGCTAGTCGGCACAACGCGAAAGATATAATGGTGGGAGATCTTGGAGATTCGGAAACTGAAGGGGTTCGGATGCAAACTGGGGAATTATGGAGGAAGTAGAAGGTGCCAAACACTAGTGATAACGACCATCACTATTTTAATGGATAGTGAGAGTCAGTAGGGCGCACATGTGACCTCGATAACCTGTATGTTGGATCAAATGGGCGACTGGACGTGGGAGTGAGTGGTGTGGGCATCGGCCTAGGCCCAGTCCCGTTTACGTTCATTATTGTTATTTTTCAAAGTATCATGTGGTTTCCTTTTCTGGAACTATAACATTAGACGGGCTCAATCGAGCTGGTATTCCCGCGTTTCTGCTTTTTTTGCACTCGCGTTTTCTTCTTCAACTACTTCCTTCCCCCACTGTACGGTCTATTACTCTCCGAAGATCGTACAAGCTGACTGTTTTAGTCCTTCAGGCCTCCGCTCTTTGTCGAGATGGCCTACGACGAGAAGAACCGCGTCATCGGCGAAAGTGAGAAGCACGAGTCGCTTGCGATGCTGGAAGTGCAAGATCACGACCAAGATTCTGTTTCCTCAAATTCCAAATCTGAACAACGATCCCTTGACCTCTCCGAGTCCACTACCTCACTCCCGACGCCCGCGACAGCACCCTCCAAGCCACAGCGAACGAAGATTCCTGCTTCTGCTATCATCCCTGTATGGATTATCCTCAGCTCGAGTGTCATTATATACAACAATCACGTGTACAATACCTACGGGTTCCGCTTTCCCGTTTTTCTCGTCACATGGCATCTCACTTTCGCCGTCAGTCTTTCTCTGCTTGCCTCGTTGCTCTCCCCCTAACGTGACATGAAACAGGCTATTGGTACAAGAGTGTTGCAGCGGACGACTAATCTACTCGACGGTGTCAAAGACGTCCCCGTCTCTAGATCCATGTTTATCCGCTCTATCCTCCCCATTGGATTACTCTTCAGTGGCAGTCTTATCCTGAGCAACACAGCGTACCTCTATCTCAGCATTGCCTACATTCAAATGCTAAAGGTATGCCTCACTCCGCTTAGCGATGCACGTTCCTTTGTTCTATTTTCGCGTGTCACGTACACCACATGTAGCTAATGTCCGCCTCGTAGGCCTTCACGCCGGTCGCTATCCTTCTCATCTCATGGATTACCCGAACAAAGGAGCCTAATCGGATGCTAGCCATGATCGTATGCTTGATCTCATCCGGCGTTGCCCTCGCTTCTCATGGCGAGCTGCACTTTAACCTGACCGGATTTCTCATACAAGCAGCTGCCGTCGCAGTACGTATGGCTGAACGTTTTAATCAAATCCCGTAAATCGATGCTAATACCAATTTAGTTCGAGGCATCCCGGCTAGTTATGATCGAGATTTTGCTGCATGGTCTCAAGATGGACCCTCTCGTGTCTTTACACTATTATGCACCTGTTTGCGCCGCTATTAATCTCATCATCCTTCCCTTCACAGAGGGCTTGGAACCATTCTACGCGATCGCTGCCGGTCAAATAGGCTGGGGGGTACTCATCTCGAATGCTCTTGTGGCGTTTTTACTCAACATTGCCGCGGTCTTCTTGATGGGTGCCGGCAGTGGCTTGATACTGACACTTGCTGGCGTGTTCAAGGTTAGCTTTAAAACAATTATTCGAATGTCGCGTGTTCTAACGGATCACAATAAGGATATCCTACTTGTCAGCGGTTCGGTGCTTTTGTTCGGTGCGCCTATAACGCCCCTGCAAATTTTCGGTAAGATTTCGCTGCTGATCAGGGTGGAATTATCACTGAACGACGGATTCAAGGGTACTCTATCGCTCTGGGTGGTCTTGTACTGTACAAGACATGCGCTGGGAAATAATGCGGCACAGTGCCATACCCTTTTTTTTGCCCCGCTACAAGGATTTAATAGACACTTTCCTCTCGGACTCTCCACGCGGAGCTGTGGCAGAATTTTATTCCTTGAGCATGATCCCCTTCCCTCGCCGTCTACCAATGTCGGTGGGTTTTCCCGCTCTGCCATTTGGTGGGCGGCTCAGTCTGTTGTTTTGCTACTGCTTTCGATACCCGGTCTTCCTCTTGGGCTCCACTATGCTGCAGATTGCGTTCACTACTCTTACAGTATTAACCGATACATTCATAGACATACATAGCGCCTACAATCGTGCAAGAATCAATATATTCATCGTCGCGAAACCATCCAACTACGACCGGGCGCCGCGCTACTATATGCCACCTGGTCGTCAATTATAACAATCATATCTCATTTCAAGGGAACGCCCTGTCCGTGGGATCGTGCCTGGCTTCTGGAGGTCATTGATCCGAGCTGTCGTTATCAAACAATGTTGCTGTAATAATAAGAAGCCACTCTTCAGTTGGTGTGCAGTTTTCCCATTGGACCCTTCGTTTGCCAATCTTCAACTTCAATAACGCTCGCTCCGCCCTAAATTTTGCCATGTTTACGATGCATGTTGTGTGTGGACGCTGATCCTCAAAGTGAAGTCTGTCGAAAACCAGAGGAAACACAGTTGACCTGCAGACATAATATATGCTTTACGAAATAAAAAATATTATTATTTTAGTTCTACTACTATCACCTTCTTTGAGTCATTGCTTTGTTTTTACAAGTGGCGCCACCGTAATTACGCCAAAATTTTGGCATTGTCTCGGTCGCGAACTCGAGGCTGCAACGTCAACTTGAATACAATAATGCCGTGAACCCCATTGTGTTGACGAATGAATCAACCACCACAATAGGCATATGTATCATAAGACCATGATGGGACCTTATTTCACGGGCGTCGAAAGTGGTACTACTGTACTACTGTAGTACAGCAGAACCCCTCATAACCTATACCCCCTCGGGATATGTCCCAGGTATGGGTTACAAGGGAAGTCGAATGTTTTAGTGAAGATTTGTAAGGAAAATAACTAGTTATTTTACTACTCTTCATTCCTAACATACTTCAGATCAATTAAAATGTGAGAGTGGGGATGGAGGCGAGGGCGACGGGGACAGGACAAGTAGGAAAGGGTGGGTAAGGACAAGGGTGGTGGTTGGAGGTGGGGGCGGGGGCGGGGGCAGGGCGGGGGACGTGACAAGGATGGAGGCGAGATGAGGACGGGAATGGGTGGGAGGAGGGTGCACGGCAGTAATGAGATGGGATGGGCATGAGGTGGGTGAGGGCGGGAGTAGGAGTGGGGGCAGGGGCGAAGGCGAGGGTGGTGATGGGACGGGATGAGCGTGAGGAGATGGGTGGTGAGGCATTGAGGGCGGGGTGAACCTGCTGATGGGACGGATGAAATGGTGGGCGAGGACGAGGACAGGATGGGGTGAGCATGAGCTGCAGCAACTGCACAACCGTGCACATTGTGTTGTCACTGCCGCATGCCCACAATGAGAACGAGGGAGGATGAAGGTCACTCTTCGCGGTTCCCAGGGTTAGTGTCAGCGATCTGGATTCGGGATATGATGCATGATGATCAGTGGTCACGACGAACAAACAAACGATGGCAAATTTGTAAAATTAATCATTCGATGCTTCTCTCTCAACTTTTAACCGTCCGTTTCGATGAGATTGACTTTCACCCGGAACAAAAAATGGACGATGCTTTCAATCCGTATGTGCGCTCCACTATGGCCATTTCGTATGCATAAGGTTGCACTTCTCAGTTTCGTTGTGTACTCTGTTGTCGATGGAAAGAGGTATTCCTGCCCTACCGCCCGGCGCCGAGGCGGCGATCGCAGAGACAATAAAGCAAGGTTCCTTATTTCGTCTGACCGCGTCAACCCAGAGCATTGTCATAGCATCAGGGTAAATCACCACTGACCGTTCGATCAAATATACATTCTTTGTTGGTTAAATTGTTCGTTCCGAAGATTTAGGCCGCTTAGGATGTGGCTATGGAATGCTTTGGAAATTTATGAGTAGAACAGGGGGTGCATTGCAGGATCGTACAAAGGAGAGCTGGTTAAGCGATCGACGACTGGGTAGGGTGCATACCGATCGATCCAGGTCATTGAGGGACGTTGAAAACGCGGGTGGTGTCCTCGCCTGCTCAGAAAGTGATGTTTGTTTGAGGAAGACCAGCTAAGAGCTTACTCCTTGGTCCAGAAGATCCACATCCATATTGCGTCAAGGCGTGTGGCGATATGGCAAGTACATACATGACGACCTTGACAAGCAAAATGGACCCACCCAACCATTCTTCAGTTGTTCAGAGGTTCGGCATACATAGCAGGAGTCTGGCGTTTCGAAGTGCGCGAATATGGTCAAAACTTGCATACGCTCCTTGGTGATGACTAGCTCTGTCCATTCCATTGGCGTGGGTTTGACCAATACATGGACAACACCTACATGTCATCTACCAGCAACCAAACTAAGACTGGTTCCGTTTAGCATGAATGAGGACGGCGAGGATGATAGCACAAAAGTACCTTCACGCGAGAAACAAGCCACGGAGTGAATTTCTCGGGTCGTTGGAGACCCATTACATATATTATACGAACAGTGCAGTAAATAAATTTCCGGTTGGAAGTATAGCTTGGATCGTGGTAGTCTGGCTTTAAGGTCAGCTGAACCTTGTGATCGTTCGACGACGACACGTACATGAAGCTGCCCAGACCCGCGCATGCAGTATGATGTGAATTCACGTGATTGTCTTTTTTAAAAGACCTATCGGCAATACTAGCATGCCGTAGCGAAGGACGGCTCCGCGATCTGCCGAGGAAAATGTAACCCCGAGCCAGAAAAAGTCTAACACAAAATGTTAAGACGTCCCAGTCGACAGGGTAAATTACTCAATGACGCTCCGAAGTTATCAAATGACAGGTATGTTATGTTATGCTTCGTAAAGGTGTGAATTATCATAGGCGGCGGCAAGCAAGCAAGTAAGAATAATATTCCTGCAGAAATGCAGCGCAGCAGTTGGCGTATGTACAGTACAGTATGTACGTCCCTAGTGTTTGGACGGACCGGAGCCACCACGACAAGCGTGTGAACTGGGCACGTAATCCAGCGAGTCGGACCCGCAAAGAATGTACAGTACTCTGTGGGCGTCGCTTGCGAGAGTTGGTGTTGTGGATAAGTTTATGGATCGAGTCAGATACAAGAGGAAAGCTGGACAGATACCCAGTGGGTTGGAGTTATATTTATACTATGACACGTGCTCGACGCCCCCGAGCCACAGAAGCAGGGGTATTTCCATTTCTGGCGCTGACAGCTGCAGCGTGCAAGCATGAGGACTCATCAAAATAGCAGCAAAAGCCTCATGTCAAGTTCGAGAGAATGTGGTTGCATGACTGTAGCGCAGGATCATGGATATTTTATGAGAATCCTCGGCGAGCGCTCTGGTTTTCCAGAAAAGGCATTAAGTAACATTGTTGTGGATACATATCGGCACCAGTACATAAGCGAACAATCGAGTCGTCGTCGTCCCTTTCCTAGTCCCCTTTTTGTCACTTTCTTCCACCATGTACGCTCCCTCCTTTCATGTTCTCAGTGCATTGTTTACTTTTCTCTTAGGTCGGACGTCTCCACCGCCGAGGCCAGCTCGGCGACTACAACGACGTTCCTCACCGCCCTTGTTTTCAATGCCGCTGTATTTGGCATTCAAATCGCCGCATTTACCCTTCTCCGCCCCTACTTCAAAACTGTATATGAGCCCCGCACGGTGACTCCAGTAGACGAGTGCGTCATGTTGTATCAATACCTCAAGGCTGCTACTTCTAACTACGGTTTATTTCAGAGAACGTGTCCCACCATTCAATACCGGGCTGCTCACATGGCCTATAACACTCTTCAACGCAAATTACGAAGACGTCCAGCGCGTCAACGGCACCGACGCTTATTTCTTCGTCCGATTCCTCCGCGTCATGGTTCGCGTGCTGGTCCCTATCTGGGTCATATCTTGGGTCGTACTTTTGCCTGTAACTTCAGTCAATAATTCCATCCCTGGCAACACTGGCCTGAGCAGATTTACATTCGGAAACATTGAGCCTACTCACCAAGATAGATATGCCGCTTTTATCATCTTGGTTTGGTTCTCGACTTGTAAGTAACTCAAGTTAAATCTTTGGTATCCATGCAAACCTTGTCTTGTCCTAATTTGCGTTCCACTTGTAGTTTGGGTTTTCTGGAATATCAAGCACGAAATGACTCATTTTATCAATGTCCGCCAGATCCATCTCATCGATCAGGTACATTCTCGCTCCGCGCAAGCCAATACTATTTTGGTTTCTGGCATTCCTTCCAAGTATCTGTCTGTAAAAGCCCTGAAAGATCTGTACTCGCGTTTCCCAGGTGGTGTGAAGAAGATTTGGATCAATCGGTATGTCGTCTCCGGTCGTCAAGTTGCTTAATTCATACAAATGCGCTGTTTGCAGTGATCTCAAGGAGTTGCCTGGCATTTATGATCGCCGTCTCGCAGCATGCGGGAAACTGGAGTCTGCCGAGACCACCTTACTTTCTACCGCCACAAAGCTTCGTGCGAAAGCACTCAAAAAACAGGGCGACGGTGCTGTATACTCCCCAGAGTCCACCAATGACGCTGAACGTAATCTTACTCTTGCCGAGCGCCTCGTTCCACGTGCAAAGCGCCCTACTCATCGTCTCCCTCTCAGCTTCATGCCTTTCGCTCTTCCTTTCATTGGTCA
The DNA here is from genome assembly GCA_038090415.1 of Rossbeevera mucosa. Classification (NCBI taxonomy): domain Eukaryota; kingdom Fungi; phylum Basidiomycota; class Agaricomycetes; order Boletales; family Boletaceae; genus Rossbeevera; species Rossbeevera mucosa. The sequence goes on along the minus strand of JBBPMR010000432.1, from coordinate 9,138 downwards.
GGAGGTCGACACTATTGAATGGTGTCGGGAGGAGATCGCCACCACTACTGCCCTCCTTCGCAAAGCTCGCAGGACCATTTCTCATGATTCCGCTCTCCCTACTTCTGATGATGCGAATAAAGGAACAGACACAGATGCCAACGAGAGTTCAGCACGGTCGTACCCGCCCCTGAACTCTGCTTTCATCACCTTCAATCAACAGATTGCGGCACACATGGCATATGGTTCTCTTGCGCACCACGCCCCGTACCGCATGGCTGATCGATACCTCGAGGTTTCACCCGAGGATGTTCTCTGGGGTAATCTTGGCATGAACCCTTACGAGAAGCGCGTCCGTCTGGTCATTAGTTATGCCCTAACAGCAGCTTTGATTATTCTTTGGGCATTCCCTGTCGCGTTCGTCGGCCTCATATCTAACATCGAAGGTCTGTGTGTCAGGGAGAGTTGGCTCGCGTGGCTCTGTACCATCCCAAAAGTGGTCTTGGGTATTATTGAGGGTATCCTCCCCCCAGTCTTACTAGCTGTCCTCATGATGCTTCTTCCCATCGTTTTGAGGTTATTAGCCCGTTTTGAGGGTATCCCTACCCGTACAGGATTAGAGCTCAGCTTGATGACACGCTTTTTCATCTTCCAAGTGATTGTAAGTGTTCCTCGCTATCGAGGAGAAGACCTTATTCACTTCACGGTTTGGTAGCATTCATTCCTTATTGTGACTTTGAGCTCTGGAATCATAGCTGCGCTCCCAAGCATCCTGAAGAATCCCAGTTCCGTTGCCAATTTGTTGGCGACGTACCTTCCCCAGGCATCAACCTTCTTCCTTACGTGAAGTTTTCTCTTTTCTTTTCTTGTCCATCTCTAACGCTCACGTATGTTAAACAGGTATATCATCCTGCAGGGACTCTCCGGAGCTGCGGGCGGTTTCCTTGCCATTGTTCAATTGGTTGTCTACTATGTGATGTTGTTCATACTTGGAAGCACTCCTCGCTCCGTATACAACATCAAGTTTGGTCCCCGGAGTGTCGCATGGGGCACTTTGTTCCCAGGCATCACTCTGCTTACTGTGATCAGTCAGTCTATGTATACATGCTCAAAATTTATTTCTAACAATTTGCATAGCTCTTGGCTATTCGATCATATCTCCTATTATCAATGGCCTTTCTGTCTTCGCCTTTTTCCTATTCTATCAACTCTACAAGTACCTCTTCTTGTATCAATTCACTCAGCCAGCTACGACAGATACCGGAGGCTTGTTCTACCCCAAAGCCATTCAACATGTATTCGTGGGCTTGTATGTCCAGCAGATCTGTCTCTGTGCACTGTTCTTCCTTGCTCGGGATGAGAATAACAACGCTAGCGCACTCCCCGAGGGTATACTGATGGTGGTGTTGATCTTTTTAACTGTGAGTCCCAATTTTTTGCGTTAACTCTACCACTGCTGACCCCGTTCTTTTGTAGGTTGGCTTTCATATTATGATCAACAATTCTTACGGCCCACTCATCAGTGCCCTTCCCCTCAGCATGGCTGACAAGACCTACAAGTATGATGGTAGCGAAGCCGATGCTGACGACGTCCGGAAATTGGACGAAAAGCGACAGGACACCGGTGACTCGGCTATTGGCGTGTTAGAGTCACCCTCAGGTCCCTCCCACTCGCCCATCGGTGGCGATGCCAAGTCAGACGCCTTCTTCGATGACTTCCAGTTCTCGCAGCAAACCGACGGGAAGGTAGATTACGGCTTTGCGCACCCGGCCCTCGCGCGTCCGCAGCGGATCGTCTGGATTCCGGAGGACACGCTTGGGTTGGGTAAAGATGAGGTTAAGACGAATGAAGCCTCAGGCGTGTTGGCGACCGTCGCGGGTGTGACCATGGATGCGCAAGGCCAGCTGGAGCTCCATGCGCCACCTGTGGACCTGGACAAGTTTTGATGAAGCGAGGTAACTGCTACTGTTTGCTTATTTTTCTTTTCTTTCTTGCTTTTCATGTTAATGATGTGTCATTTACGACTTCAGACGTATCTCCACTACCACTTTCCCATGCATATATTAACGCGCTGATCTCTGGGACCACTCATTATTGTCTCATCGTCGTCATTTTTGTAATGACTCTATTTTCACGCTACTTGGTGGTATTCACGTCCGTTCACGATCACGCTTCTCTGAAGATGATCTTTATACCCACTGTGAATAGGCGTCGTGAATACATTGTCTGCTGTACGCTATGGTGATCGGTGATAACGGACGTAATAATGAGCGACTTATCGTGAAGAATGGAATCGAGTGCATCACGCGCTAGTTTCCTCGGTGAAGGTTGTCTTTTTTGCGATGTACGATTGACATGGTCCAGTACCCTGTGGCCTGTAGCACTCGCTGGGATCTCGTGATCAGCGCTGGAGACGGACAATCTATACGTCCCCCTGTTGTAGATAAAATGGATGAGTCGGGGTCGGAGTGCGTGAATGTATGTATATATTCATGTAGTGGCGTTGGTAATTATAACACGCGTGGGGTGTCAATGGAAACTTGATGGTTATGTTTGCACACAGGAATTGTCCTATATTGGAGGAGGCTCGGACCATTTCAACTTATCGATATATCGTTATCTCAAGAAGCCGGAGCTGCATTTCCGGCACAACTATCTTCAAGGAGGGCGCTCATTGTTTTCCAGTGATGAGCTATAATACTCTGGTCAGTTTCCTCCACTCTGTTCAAGTTGAGCTTGTCATAGCATCCCAAGCAGAAAGGCAGAGATGCCTACTTCGGGGTGATCGCATGGTTCCCATGAGGGGTGGCGTTCGCCATTTAATCGTAGACCTGAGTTCAAGTTTGTGACCCAACCTAGTCTGGATCGAGAATGATGAAGTTTCCAAGGGTAATTTTTTTTATCGATGCCATCAAGTGCCGTTCCTGATAGCTTTTATCGGTGTCGATCCACCGCTAGTTTTTTACCAGCTCTTCAAAACCATCTCAACCTAGACCAGAACCTGCTCAACCTCGTGGAACACCTTTCCCCCCACCCTCTACGGGCCCCGCCCAGAATGAGCGCAATCCACCTTCGGTTAACGGCTTTGGCTTTCGTAAGTCGCCCAGAAGCATAGAGCTGAAATTAGAGGAAAAGAATAAACTGACGGGCGCTTTGTCCAGGACCTTCGTCGTCGCGCGAGAATCCACCTCCACCTCCACCTCAGGCTGCTCCAGCACCGCAAACAATCAACGTCATACTCTTTGGCGAAGCGGGCGTGGGGAAAAGTGCCGTTGTTAACCTGATCGCACAGAAAGAGGTCGCACCGGTCTCGTCGGGCGCCAAAGGATGCACCATGACATATACTCCGTACGATGTCGACGTGGACGGCACTACGTTCCGCATCTATGACACCGTCGGGCTCAACCAGGCAACAGAATACTCAGGAACCCCGGTCAACGCGCACCTCGCCGCCATTGAGAACGCATACGCCCTCATCCGCGCGCTAAGGGCCGCAGGTGGGATACATCTCTTGCTGTTCTGCATGCAGGGACGAGTGACGAAGATGACACGAAACAACTACCGGTTGTTTGCCGAGTTTCTGTGTCAACAGCAGGTGCCAGTGGTGGTTGTCGTCACTTACCTCGAATGGGAGACGAGGATGGAGGATTGGTGGGAGAGAAACGAAGGGAGGATTGCGCAGACATATGGGATTCAGAGCAAGGGGCACGCGTGTGTCACTACGTTGCGGGATGGGGATGAGCCGAAGGATAGACCTGCCAAATATGCGCAGTCGCAGAGGGAAATCCGCTGGGTCATCAGAACATGTTCTCGCGCCCAAGCGGATGGCTTTGTGCTGGAAACTGCGAACGGCGTGGCCATGGTGGCGACGGGATTGAGGACCCTCGTCAGCAGTTGACCATTGAGGACATCGAGAGGAGGTTATCAAAACGTCTCAAGTTGGACAAGGAAGTTGTGAGGAGAATCCTTGAGATAGTAAAGAATCAACAAGCTTCAAGAACCTAGCAGTAATAATCTACTAGTACCGTAACAACTCATGCTTTTTGTAATTATTCTGGCCTAGGCAGATTTCAATGTGATAATGATCACCACCACCATGACACACATTGTCTGGCAGATTTAACCACTTCTGCATCGGGAAGGGACATTACACTAATGGACTTACAGGTAACCGAACCAACTGAGAAGCGGAAGAACATAGTATGGCATCCCTAAAAGTCCAGATAGTCCTTGCCCGTGCCCCAAGTTTGCGCACCTGTGCCCGCCGTCCCGTACGGGTCCTCGGGCACTGCACCCTCGACGTCCTTGAACGAGAACTCGCGCTTGAATTTTGCTTCGAGCGAAGAGAGCGTGGCGATGAGCTTGGTGCACGCTTGCTCGAGCACCGCCTGAGGCGTCAGGGTGCCATCAGTCTGTATTTTGAGGAGGAAGTGGGGGTGAAGCGGGTGCGGGGCTTTGTAGCCGGCAAATAGGACTTGAGGCATGGAGAGTACCTGACTATAAACAAATGTTAGGACACCCATGGAAAGGAGTGGCACGCACGCTCGGAGCATGTTAGCTAAGGTATGATCTTGTTTGACGACCTTGAACGTGGCTGCATTTGGGATTTTGGTGTCTTCGGTGACTTCGACGCTGAGAGAGACATATTTTTTTATATTTATATATTAATCGTGCAGGACACGCACGGTTTCTCGCCATCGTCGAGAACGTACAGCTCGAATCGGTTCGGTACATTCATGATTTTTAAACTCCGACAAAGCCTGCCAGTCAGTCAATCGACAACGCTTTGAGTTCAGGTCTTCGACATCCAACGACTTCTCTCTCCTCAAGGTCAGTTCACGCTCCTTTGACGACCGTCTCATCCTGAGCTGGACATGGAACGCATATATGCGTGTATTTGGCTGGGATGGATCGCTGGATGGGCCAAATACCGTTTGGATGGACGATGCTAATCGACATTGGACAGAAAATGCCGACCCACCTCTCGAAGACTCGCAAGCACCGTGGTCATGTCTCTGCCGGGCACGGACGTGTTGGGAAGCACCGTAAACACCCTGGAGGTCGTGGTCTTGCTGGTGGTATGCACCACCATCGGTACGTTTTTCCATAGATGTCGTTTGCCGACTATTCACTCTGCGTGCAGCATAAACTTTGACAAGTACCATCCTGGTTACTTTGGTAAGGTGGGTATGCGCCGATTCCACCTGACACGCAACGCACAATGGCGGCCCATCATCAACGTGGACAAGCTATGGTCGCTTGTTCCTGCGGAAGAAAAGGAGGGATTGACAGAGGACTCTGAGGTCGTGCCCGTCATCGACACCCTCCGACATGGATATGGAAAGGTGTTGGGCAACGGAAAGTGAGTCAATTGCACTTTTGGTGGCACGAGCGCTGTACGACGGGTTCACGTAGACTACCGAAACTGCCATTCATCGTAAAAGCACGGTTTGTCTCCCGAAGAGCGGAGTAAGTATCCATCCATGCATTCAGCGTGTCACTGACGACGTTCATCAGGGCCAAGATCAAGGAGGCTGGCGGAGTTGTGTCGTTGGTTGCATAGCAGTGTGTATATTAGTCATGCCGTACAAATGCCGAGTAGTCCGATCTCCTCCTTCCCTTCGTTTTCACACCTCAGAAATGGCCGCAGTTGCTCTCAACGTCGTTCCAGACGACAACAAGAAAGAGTCTAGACAGCTCTTTGGACCAGACATCGGCGTGCTCAGCACCGTCCCCGCCTGGGCACACTCCGTGGGAAAGAGCGCCGCTGCGGACTCGCTCTCCCCAGACGTCGTCAAGAGCTGGATAACGAAGAGCAAAGAGGCGAGACCCTTCTCCCTTCTCACCCTTCTCTCTGACACCCACATCAGTCCTCCCAGCCTACCACAACCCTCCAGGCACTCGTCAATCTTAAACGGCCCACCCTTCGCTTGGTGCCCCTCGCCGACGATCCAGATCAACCAGACTGTGACCACCACCATGGCTTGGAGTTCGAGTACGACTGCGATGCACCAAAGTGCAGAATCGATGTAAATGTAATCCTCCCCGCCGATCACCCTCTGGCCGAAAATGTCGATGCTCGCGGCTTTTCCCGTATCCTCGTCTTCCAGTCCGTCGTAGATGGTGGCTTTGCCATGCTCCTAAGGTTAGAAGAAGGTGCCGCTTTGGAATTGGGAAGGTTCGAGCAGTCTGTTCTCCCGGAGGAAATACCGTCGGGGAAGCCCCCGACCGATGCACAGGCCACCGGACCTGCCACTGCGACCCCCCGCAATGGGCGTTACAGAAAACGATTCCCGCCTTTCCACTTCCGCAAACGCTCTGGTGCTGCATCTGGTCCTGCATTGGCTGTCGTTGACGCCGATGGTGCTCAGCCTTCGGTGGAATCTGAAAAGGACAAGTCTTCCAAGGATGACATGCGGGAAGGCGTCAGGGCCAGCATTCGCTTGTCCGCTCTAGATGATGATGGTATAGATATTCTCACCATCAACCAACAGACTACCTATCTTCACATCGTCCGTGTGGGTACCCCTCCCACCGCTGATGAAGAAGATACCAGACCATGGGTCGTTAAAGTCGTCAAACGCGAAGCAACGGTCAGTGTTTACCATCCACTACCCATTATAGTCCATCTCACTTGTTTTTTGCAGATCGGTCCACATACCTTCCACCTTCATGAAATCTATGGCCTCTCTGCCCAATCGTCCACCCCTGTTCACCCTCATACCTCTTCTCCC
>JBBPMR010000431.1:0-21654 GCA_038090415.1 Rossbeevera mucosa | reverse complement strand
GACCAGAGCGTATATACATGTTATGTAATCTTAATATGTGTGAGATATATATGTATCTATTCTTGTACAACTGAATCTCGAGTTATATATGTACATCTGTACACTTGTACATTTGATTCGTTCAACACAGAGTGTGTACACAACGAGGCCGCACGGGCGGTGATAAGGAAAAGAAAAGGAAGAAATGTTACATTACCCCCTTCTTATGACGAGACGTCCGCGTCGACAGGAGGAATATCAAAAAGCGAAGAAGGAAGTCGAGTAAGTGATTTAGCAAAAGAATGGAAATCGGGATGTTCAAATACAGTACCGCGGCCTGAGCAAGAGAAACATGTACATAATTCGCGCACGCGCAACTTGATAGTGGGTCCACGAACGGCGTCGGGGTTTTGACGATGGAAGGACAGGATTGCTGACTTGGCGTGTTGTAGTTCTGATATGGGTTTCCATTCGTCGTGTTCACGAGTAAAACCTTTCCAGTGTACCAGGTAGTAAATATTTCCTCGACGTAGCTGCGAGTCGATAATTTGATCTATTTCGTATTCGGGATGATCATCGACTATGTCGGGGGGAGGTGGAGGTGGTTTCTTTTGTGATGGAAAAGATCCTGGTACGTATGGAATAAGAACGCACTCATTGTAGACTGGATGAATGTTGCGCCATTTCGAATCCAACTTGAGCTCGTACGAACCGTCGCTATTCTTCTTTTTGATTGGGAACGGCCCGAATCGTTGGTCGTCGAGCTTTTTCATTGGTCGATCTGAGCGTATGTTCGTTGCTTCAATGAGAACCAGGTCGCCGGGTTGGAAGTTAGGAGTTTCGCGCGTTTTTCGATCGTAGTACCTTGACATGTCCTCTTGGGCGTACTCGAGTGATCTTTTAGCGAGCTCCTGTAACTCCTTCATGCGCCTCTGGAAGTCTCCTGCGGATTCGTTGCGAATGCTCTTTTTTGACTCGTATCGGATGCACGGTTGTTGTCCATAATTGAGCATAAACGGAGAATATCCAGTTGCTTCGGCGGTACGCTGGTTGTGTGTGAATTCCGCGAGAGCTAACCAATCGACCCAATCGTTCTGGCGGTGATTGACGTATATCCGGAGGTATTGTTCTACCTCGGCATTTAGTCGTTCTGTGAGACCATTGGATTGGGGATGGTATGCCGTCGACGGATTTCCCTCGATCTGCAAAAGCGTAAATAGATCCTTCATGAAAGCAGACACGAATTGAGTTCCTCGATTGGATATGACTTTCTTAGGGGTACCGTGAAGTTTGAATATGTGGTCGCGGTAAATAGTGGCTATTCCGAGGGAAGTGATGTTGTCTGCTACAGGGAACAGATGGATCATCTTCGAGAAATGATCCACCACATTCAGGATCATATTTTTGCCTTTCGATTCCGGGAGAGGTCCTATGAGGTCTACTGAAATCGTTTCCCAAGGCGCATCCGGGATAGCGTGCGGATGTAATGGCGTGTGACGGTGTCTTCGATCTACTTTGGTTTTCTGACATCGATCACAGCTTTGGATGTACGCCTTAAGATCCTTGGATAGGGTTGGCCAATAGTAGTGAGTCGTTATGAGATCTTTCGTCCTTCTGACTCCGGGATGACCCGCGAGTGGGTGATCGTGATATTGAATGATGATATCCTCTCGCAGTTTGGAATCCTTGGGAACGTAAAGGGCCTCCTTCCATTTCAGTACACCATTGTCCTCGGACCAATGAGGTTTTGCATCCATCAACCCTTTTTGCGCATAAGTTTCCCGATTTGCTTGCAACAATTCAATTCTCTCTTCAATGGACTTAGATGTGGGGATGGAAGACCTAAAAAGGTGATTGGGGAGCATGGTTATTTGGGTGTTGTCAAGCTCTACCCCCTCCCTATAGTCTGGCCTCCTGGACAGAGGATCCACAGGGTTTGATTTACCCGGAAGATGAGAGATCGAATAGTTATATTGTTGCAAGAATTGGGACCACCGAGCTTGCCGGTGGGAAAGGTCTTGGGCAGAACGGAAGTATTCCAGGTTTTTGTGGTCAGTAAGCAAAATGAACTCTTCGTTGGCGTCAATAAGATAATGGTGCCACTCCTTCAGAGCATAGATAATTGCCAGCATTTCGAGATCTGCTGCATGGTAATTTCGTTCTGCTTCCAACAGGGATTTAGAAAAGTAGGCGATCGGGCACCATATCTCGTTTTGAAGTTGAGACAGGACAGCACCAACGCCAATACCTGAACCATCCGTTTTGACCTTGAATTGACCTTTATCCATAGGCATGGCTAGTGCTGGAGAGGAGCATAGATTGTCCTTCAATTGCTTGAAGGCAGTTTGACATGCAGGAGACCAGATGAATTCGGCATTCTTAGATGTGAGAACATTGAGGGGACGAGCAATGATAGAGAAGTCTCGAATAAAGCGACGATAGAAATTGAGGAATCCCAGAAAGCTCCTAACATCCTTCACCGAAGTCGGTACTGGCCAATCGCGAATTCCCTTGACCTTTATGGGGTCAGTCTGCACGCTTTGTTCACTGACAATTAACCCAAGATACTCTGTAGACATTTGCTCGAATTTGCATTTACTGGGTTTGAGATACAAGCTGTTGTCGCGGAGGATCCTGAGTACTTCTCGAACAATTTTACAGTGTTCTTCGAGAGATCGTGTGAAGATCATGATGTCATCAATGTAGACCACCACTTTTCCTCGAGCGATCAAGTCTCTGAATAAGTGGTTCATCATGGTCTGGAACGTTGCAGGAGAATTCGTCAAACCAAAGAACATGACGAGTGGTTCGAATAGCCCAAGGTTTGTCCTGAATGCCGCCTTCCATTCATCACCTTCCTTTATCTGTACGTTATTGTACCCCCATCTTACGTCGAGCTTAGTGAAGTATTTCACTCCACAGAGTTTGTCGACAAGCTCAGATATAAGGGGGAGAGGATATCGGTTTTTGACAGTGATATCGTTTAGCTTACGATAATCTTGTACCGGGCGGAGGCGACCATCCTTCTTCTTTATGAAAAAGAATGTGAGGCAAATTCGGACTTGGAAGGGCATATTCATCCCGATTTGAGGTTTTCGCTCACAAACTCTTCTAACTCTGACTGCTCTTTAGGAGAGAGGTTGTATGTCTTGCAATCCACCTTGTGCGTACCCGGAATGAGGTCGATGGCATGATCCCAGGGTTTGCGAGGCAGTAATGTGTCAAACTCTTCCTTGGAGAAGACGTCCTTAAAGTCATGGTACGTCGAGGGCACCATTTCCTCAAAGGTCGACTCCTTTTTGGCATGAGCAGCAGCCAAGTCAGTAGCAACGTTGCGAATCGAGAATACCTCTTCTTTCTCGTCATCATCGACTGGACTTTCATGGTGTCCTTGGCATCTGAACTTGAGATCTTCCTTTTTCCAGTCCACGTCTGGATTATGAATTTGTAACCAGTCGTGTCCTAAGAAAACTTGATGAGTGCTCAGTTCAGTGATAGCCAACGCCAATCGTTCGTAGTGATCTTGGATCTTTAATTCGGCAATTACGAATTCTGTAATTGATCCGGAAGTGTTGGAAGTGCCATCTGCATTGTATACCTTTACTGGTCGAGGCAGTTGGTATCTTTGCATTTGGTTCCTTTCGACGAACTTCCGATCTATCGCTGAGCCGGTGCATCCAGAATCTAACAGCGCTAGGGCAGTCTGTTTTTGACCACTACCCATGGATAGGTCTACCTTCAGCTCGAAGGCTTGGGTAGACGTTTGTCGGGGGGTAGCTGTCTGTCGAGCACGGATGTACTTTGGTTTGTGCTGTAAGTCACTTAGGTAACAGAATGCGTGAGCGTCGGGTGCGGTTTTGATCCAATCTACTAGTGACTGGTCCACCTCAGTCAACCTGGATTCATGTACGAATGAGCATAGATGTTGCAGGGATCTTTTGTTGTCACCCCGCTGTATCGTTCGCTGCATCCATCGCACGGACCATGGGTCAACCGTGTTAGTCCATTGTCGACTTTTGTTCGTTCCCTTGCCCATTGATCCCAGAGTGGGGTCCTCCGTCAGGGGATCTCTTTTGAGAATCCGCACCTGATCGATTGGCTCACAAGGCATCTTACTAGTTGTCTTCCCAGTGCTCTTGACTGCATGACCGCTCGGGCAGTCAGAGGCTCCACTCTCCCGGATTTGGCTAATAGCCACACTGGTACCTTGACAACCTTCAGATGGAACACCAGGTTGAACGGGCCTGGGTTCGTCCTTGTTTGCCTTTCGGTCTTGCTCCGCCATTCTGGCCAACTTGCGCATGTCATAGACGGGTCGGGTAGTGTTCAGGATAGCGTTATGAACACTTTTGAGAGGTACAGCTCGTATATCAATTCGTGGCGCATCGTCCAGTACCTCGAATCTGTCCGCTAACAATGCGTCGTGTCGGCTTTCCATAGCAGAGGTCTCCACCTCTTCATCTAATGACTCTACAGCGAGCTTCTCAAAGTGATTGGTCGTTGGAAGGGGTGCTAAACGAGCAGCCTTCGTTGCCTTATAGGTCTTAATTTCTGCTGCGTTTTGTCTGACCAACCACATTTGTCGCTCAGTTAACCAGAAGGTCTCTGTTCCTATTACAACGGAGTAGAGTTGGGCGGGGGCTAGGTTTGCGTGTTTCCTACATGGCCAAGCCTCGAAGCATTTCTGACATCGATATTGTAATCGACCGAAACACCCTGTATGCAATTTCGAAGACGGAGGAGAGACATCGAGGATAGGAGGAGGACCGGTCGAAGCCGGTTTTTCGTGATAGGATATGGCCCATAGGGACGTCAGGTAATAGAATTCTTTCAAGGATTTAGCCACAGGTGTCGAGGCGATTGCAGTTGGAGGCTTCGGGGGTAGGGATACGCAGAGGGGATCCTCTTTGTATTGTAGTATCCAAGGAAGAATAGACTGATGATATTCGTCCATCGAAGAAGAGTCGGCGGGCGAACCACCAGTTCTCTTCGAGATGAGACGAAACGGGAGGGGGATCGCGTTGAGCTAGGACCAGGTTCCTCAGGATGACTCCCCTGGTATTCACTCGAGAATGCGGAAAGAATGGCCTTGAGATCGATTCGAAAACCGAAATGCTCAAGGTGAATCGCACGAAAGGCATCGACGATTCGGACAGTGAAAGGGAGGGTTCTGTGTCCTTCTCTGGAGGCTACACACAGATCTGTAATAAAAGGTAGCTGCCACACGAGGACAGTATCGAAATACACCCGCGGGGCACGGGAGAGGCGTGACGGAACCGGAAGACTGCCTGGCTACGGCTCCGATTTAGCTCGTCAAGGCTGCAACTCTTATTTTACAACGAAGAGTTGCCCTTCGTTGGTACCCTTACACCTGGGACCCGGTGATAGCTATAATCAGGGGGAGGAAACGGATGTTCAGCAACAGGGGAAAGATGTATTGAAAATCACGAGTGAACAGCGGCGAAGGGCGGCGTCGACTCGGGCAAGATAAAGAAGAAGCAGAGAGTATATAACGAGTAAGCGGAGAGGGACACTGGCTGCTTGAAGACGAAGAGTCTTGTGCGCTAGGGCAAAGTGCGATAGGAGTCGTGGTGAAGTGGAACTTCGGCGCAGACGAGATGCTCGGGGACGAAGTGTCGGCGAGCGAAGGGTAGTTTAGGAATAATGTTACGAGCTGGCTCGAAACGACTCAACGATGATTCAGACCACACGGATAGTGAGCGAGAATGAATGAGAATTCCTAAACTAGAGTTACGTAATGCATCGGACGAGCATATATACTATCGAGAGTCTGTACACAACGAGGCCGCACGGACGGTGATAAGGAAAAGAAAAGGAAGAAATGTTACACTACAGTGTCTGTTTTGGAGAAATTCCTTGATATTTCCATCCCCAATCTTACAATCGAGAAAGCGATCCTGGTCAAAGCCTTCCCTTTCTGTGAGTGTTCTTCGACAATATCGAGTAAATACATCTGATCAAGTTTGCTGGCGAAAGTGCTGCATGTTCCAGACTGGTTCCCTGGTCCCTGGATCAAACGTGAGGCAAAACTGGCATGTGAGTTGAGGAACATGGTAATTTGATATGCCATATCAATATATTCAGAAACGTATCGTGAGCTCTGTGCGAACTAGACCGATACTATAGTGGAACATTTATTGTTATAACAGGAATCTGGAGACCACACACCCTCTGCGATGGTGGCAGACCATAATACTCGGTTAGAGAAACTTGACGGTTCAGATCGTTCTGCCTATGAATCGGCTCTCAAGAGTACTTCTGTGGCTGCTATTATCGGTAAGCGGTTCGATACTGAAAGAACCTGTTATTTGTAATCACTATTGTGCGATCGTGTAGGTTCTACAGTGACGGTTCATGCGTGCTGGCGTATGTTTTATGAGAATCACGGACGAGGGCGTCATTGATGGTTTTCACGCTCGCTATGGTGGAGCATCCGCACGCATGGAAACGCGCTCAGGCAGCTATCGTCGGTCGCGACAGACTCCCAGAGTTTGACGACAGAGCGCAGTTGCCGTACATTGATGCGATTATACGAGAAGTGTGGAGATGGAGACCAGTCGGACCTTTGGGTGAACAAATATCCCATTTGCAGATGCCGTTCTTGATCTCTAGAAGGTGTTCCACACGGGGCTATAGAGAGCGATGTGTACAATGGTTATGACATCCCCAAAAGTATGTCCGTACTGGTGTTTCGGCTCCTCTGGGCGGGTCAATGAATATTCCTAGGGGCAACCATCATCCGAAACATTTGGTACGTTTTTCATTCAACCTGCGTGCCTATGTAGCATAAATCAGTTATTGTTCCAGGGCGATGTCTCATGACCCAGCTGGGTATCCAGACCCGGAGAAATTCGTACCAGAGAGATTCTTGGATGCAGAGGGGATGTTGATGGATAACGACCCTGCAGAGTACGTCTTTGGTTTTGGGAGTATGTGAAAGCATATTAGTCCAAGCATTTTTTTCATTTCGTTTCCAGGGCGACATACGGCAGATAGAGTAGCATTGCAACGATACTGGCTACAATTTGGCCAAGGATGTGAAGGGAAAGCATATCACATTCACGGATGGAGTGACACTGAGTCCAAGTCGGAATAGCTTATGGCTTTTTGTAATTGAGCAACGCGAACAACAGACACCCAAATCCATGAAGCATATATTGTCAAAGTGTTCGAAACCAAAGATCTCTCTTTTCCTTGTACACTAGAACCCAAAGCCATTGCAATCCATTTGCTGAATCCCGGAAGAGTGTCGACTGACACTCGCTAGAGAGACAGCAAAAAGAAGACAAAAGCCAAAAAGGGAGGTCCCCCGACGACACAAGCCGGTACTGCAGTAGCAAGGTCATCACGTACCCGGAGTTGCAAGCAGAGCTCGCGGGCACAAGGGCGTCAAAAATTTGATAACCAAAGAATGAGGGCGGTGCCCTCATAATAGTGGTTAAACTATTAAGAACAGATACTACACTTGATCTAAGCCAAAAGGCCAGAGTGGTAAGGATTCTAGGTGTCGCACCTGCGTTTATATACGTTTGGGGGATGGCGCACGGACCAACAAACAGAGGCACGTGGAATTATCTAAATGCTAACGTAACCGTCACTCAACCCAACATCTTCCTGAAATCGTCCTGTCCTTTCCCTCCAGGTTTAGTCGTCCCCTGTGTGTCATTACTGGCGCCACCCTGAGATTTCACAGCTCCGATGCCAGGCCTCCGGGCACGTCCCAGGCCCGCTCTCGGTCTCGAAGCAGCTGTGCGAGGCACAAACAATCCACCTGCTCCCGTCGGGGCCATCGCCGGCTGGGGTCGAGTCGAACTCGATGACGCTTCCTCGGATATCTCCAGATTTACACCATTGAAGATAATCGGCTCTGTCCGTAACAGTAGCTTGCCCGCTTCCTGTCAGACCAATGCACATCAGTCGGCGCACGTGTGCAAGTGAGCAAATTCTTACCGCAGCGTTGGCCAGCTCGATTACGGCTTCGCCTGTGTCAACAAAAAACTCGGTGCGATTCACCGTCGCGTATTTCTCGAGGGCTTGGTGAAGAAGCCCTTCTTGCGTATCCGAGGGCAAATTACGAATACGGACTGAACGATTTCGAACCTCTGCATGTCGACCAAGTCCACTTTCTGCCCATCCTTCTCTATTTGACGCCAACCATCAAATCTGTTTCGCCTTCACCAAGCAGGAGACCTACCGATTCTTTGCCCGCACTCGCGTGTCTGCAAGCGTTACAGCTATTCGTCGCTTCTTAAGGTCATAGTTGTTTGCTGAGAGCGCCGAACGAGCGTCGGCCTGAATATAATTAAGAAAAAATTACATGTAAGAGCACTCGAACATCACCAGCGCACCTCGCATTCAAACTCAACAAATGCAAAGCCTTTCACATGGCCATTCTTGTCCTTCGCTAGACGAATTTCCTTGATAGGTCCATACTATATGCATCGGTTGAGTCACCGCTTGTAGACCAGATTAGATGGCGAGACTCACCCTCGAAAACACCTCCTGGAGGTCCTCCTTGGTTGTGAATTTACTAAGACCCGCGACGTACACCTCTCGCTCGTCTGCGTCTGCGTCAGTTCGTTCTTTCCTCCGCTCAGGGTTCGAGATATAGACGCTCAGATTCCGTTCTGGCTCCAGTGCGTGATCACACAATTCAAGCGCCTTCTCTGCGGAAGTCTGTGACTTATGTCAGTGGCCAGGGTAAGCCATGTCAGGTCTGAAAACATGCCGGCGATGTGAACTGCACATAACAGAAACGGCGTGTCGCCTTGAATTTTTTACTTGGCCATCTAACGTCGAATATGAGACCATACTAGCAACAAGATTAGCGAGGCAACGATACACCAGGCAGACCAACCTGTCCAAACAGATGACGAATGGCAGTATCATCTGTTTTCTCGGGGAAGTTTGTCACGTATAGGGTCGAATGCCATGCGAGGTGTACGTTGACTTCCGATCCCTCTATCCGTTTCTTGTCTTTGGTGAGTGCAGCAGGGATGCTTTCCTGTATAATGATGAGGCCATGAAGCCCATGTTGGCCAAGTCACATACTCTTGTAGCAAATTCAACGGTAGCGACAAGGGTTTCGGGCATGCTGGTAATTTTGATTTCACGTATTTCTCCACACTGCAGAGTTATTTTGGAATGGTAGACCTCGTTTCTCTAATCCAGTACGTACGTCTTTGAAAAGTGTCTTGAGTTGTCTTGAGTTGGTCCCAGGTGGTAGATCAGCAACGAAGACAGTGCAATTCTCGCGATCTCTGGAATCATTGAGGAGAATGTCAATATCAATATCCTTACCATCTCTAGCATGAGCTGACCTTTTCAGCGGCGCAGCTGGATTTTCTAATAAAATCGATGAGTTGAGATAAACGCAGAGTAGTGGGATGAATCCATACCCATTCGCACTTTCTTGCTAGAATTGCCATCAGCCTCAGGCTCCTCGCTCGCCCTGCGTTTCCCTTGAGAACGGGCAGAAGCGACGGGGAGATCAACATCCATCCCGTCGGCGGATGCAGCACTTTCCTGAGCTATGCTTGCGGGGACAGACGTTACAGGTGCAGACGTAGCCTGCTGCTCCATGGCGTATTGAGCAGCCGCGTACGCTTTCTGTGCTTCCTGAAAGAGGCGTCGATTGACATAAGCCAGATATGGAAAATAAGCGCGACCAATGTATGACATTTACTGACCCTTATTCGCCTCGCCTCAGCCTGGGCTCTTGCACGTTCAATGCGACCAAGAGCATCCTCAAGCGAAGTCAGAGAG
The DNA here is from genome assembly GCA_038090415.1 of Rossbeevera mucosa. Lineage (NCBI taxonomy): Eukaryota > Fungi > Basidiomycota > Agaricomycetes > Boletales > Boletaceae > Rossbeevera > Rossbeevera mucosa. Next base: position 11,889 of record JBBPMR010000431.1, on the reverse strand, counting down.
CCATGTGCATGCTCGAAATTGAGCCACGCATCCCAGATCGCTTCTGGGTAATCAAGATTTTTAGTACTAACATCCTGGAAAGCAGATCGCGCGGTGTCATGCCGATCGGTTCGGCTGCGACGACATATATGAATGCCAATGAACAATAGGTTGGGTTGCGAGTATAGACTCACATAAGAACATCAGTGTAAGCCACCCATACTGCCCAGCTGGACTTGTAATGTGCGGCGGCGGATGCCCACACCGCGATAGCCGCATCTGCAACATCCGCCAGGCTTAAATACTGTACCCGTGGCGATCAACTACTGCAAAATGAAATGAAAAGAGAACACACCAACTCAGACAAAAACTTCTCTAGCCTGAATCGTTGGTCTCCGGTCTTTGAAGCTAGAATCGATTGGCGCTAAGGTTGCCTAGTCGAATTCGATTTGCCGTCACCTACCTTGTCTCACCATCACAAGGCCGTCTTCAACAACCTTGAGCAGCGTGCTAAATGCCTCTTCATCGCCCTTCCCAATCTCGATTGCCCGTTTCTCAGCACCGGCGCGGGCAAGGACCAGTGGGAGTATTTGCTCGAGATCTACATCGGGCGCCTTCGGGTTAGTCTTGGTGAAAAGATTGGTAGCAAGTGCACGCTGGTAAGCATCTGCTTGATGATCAAAATTCTACAGTTCTGCGTGCATCACAAGATAATACCTGATATTGATTCACTATCTTCCATCGACTCGTCTTCTGCTTCTGCTTTTCGTTCCTGCATGATACAGTGAGTGTCAAACCAAACAATGGACACGGCACGTCATACTAAGAAGCGGATATATCGCGCCCACACTTCGCCCGAACCAGGTACGCTTCTTGTTGCACGCTTTATCAAGTGCCCTAGGACGGCTTCATCTATATCTCGCCCTCGCTAGTAGAAATGGTGACACATCAGACCACAGAGAGCATCGACCAAGTATCTGTTACTTGCACACACCAGAAAATCGATATAGCCCAACCACAGTGTACGCAACGTTTGCTCTGCATTCCCTTCGCCGAAGAAACGACGTTTTGCGGCATCAGCAATTGACCGCTCATACAAACCCCTGACGATGAAAGCGTCAGGGGATTTACCCTTTCGCTCTTTTGCAATGTACTGTATATATGCGTCCAGAGACGTCTTCAACCACAAATTCAGGTGAGCAGAAAGGAGGAAATTTGGCAAATATTATCTTACGAGTGAGAGTTCTGAATGTTCACGCTGCTCATATGCTTTGACAGCACGAGAACGCAATTTTGAAGCTGAGACAAGTAGTGACTCATACTCGGTCGCTGGTTTGTACCTTGTTGTGAATGAAGAATACGATTGATATGTGTCCTCGTGTCCTTTGAGTGCAGAGGATCAGCTAGGGTGAACGGGTGCGAATAGGTGCCATGACCGACCTGCGTGTGGTTGCTGGAGGCGTGAAAGATAGAACTCTTCCACAAGTTGGACAAGTTCAGGCCTGTCAATCGCAATGAGCAGAGTACAGTGCGAATGAAATGGCACGCACTTTTCTCCCGGGGGAGCCTGCTCAATCACCTCAAGTTCCCAATCCCGTTGCAAATCCCAGAGGTACCGACTCTTCCAGCCAAGCGTCAGTCCAGCCTTCATCGCACAAGATAATCCAATACCTTTGCAAGATGTCCACTACCTTTAAAAATGACCTCAGAGAGGGCTTCATGAGTCCACGAGACGGAAAAGTAATCCCCTAACCCATCCGGTGGCGTTTCGAGGGCCGCAAAGTACGCGTGGCGGTCAACCAATAATTCAGCGTGTTTCCGTAGGATAGGAATAGCTGTAATGGCCGTTCAGTATACACTTTCCAAACAGGAAACCTTTGCGTACATAGGTAGTCGGCCTCTGCACGTGCGTATAGCTCCAATACCTTCAAGACTTCAGCCGGATTCTCCAGGTCCGAGGAGGATGTCGTCGCTTCTATGAGTGGTAACCACACGTCGTCCCCGACCGCGAGGTAGCTAGCAGCCATTTCTTGAGCTGCGGAGACTTGCTCTTCCATGTCAAGAGAGCGGGCAAGGTTGATGTGCTGAACATGAAGGTTGACGTCGAAGGGGCTGATGGATAGTTCAGTGAGCAAGTTAGCGAGCGCGTCGAGACCTTTGGTCGCATCAGCCGAGTGATCCATGTGGGTCGAGTGAAAGGTTCCGTGTCGCGTCACTGACTTCACTTATGGCAACTTCCCCTCGCTGATCAACTTGCAACACAAACTTGGCCGCAGCCTCGACTTCCTCCCAGGCGGACCAGAACTATGATGCGTTTCCTACTACCTGAACTAGGTATACAGTCGTAGGCCCAGCGGTATGTACGGAGAAGACACCGATAATTAGAACAAGGAAAGAGGCATTGGTCGATCGTTCGACTCCCGCAAACCTGCGTTATACGCCGTTCTGCTTCCGGTGTGGATTTCAGGCTTGTTGTATTGGTGTTGAAATAGGAGTATTATGTTGCCTTGCACATCGATGATCTGCTACCTGCCTGATGATGTTGAATATCTTGATCAGAATCTCGAAGGACTGCGGATCCCATTTTCCGGGGCTGATAGTTGGCAAGGTAGTCCGCGGCCTTTTGCTCTGTCCGAGAAGAGTGTCGACCTGGAATCAGGAGTTCAACCTCGTAGTCATGCGGGAAAACACCGGGACAAGCCCTGCAGTGTCAACGTAAAAACTCGTGAATCTTCGGGGAGGCTTACATCTCCGAGACCGACGTTGTCATGAGTTGTCCATTCGGTTAGACATGGTCTGATGAAGCTGTAGTTGCGCAAATCGCCGAGCTAACCTTTCGTGGAAATCTTCCTTGTTCTTGTCAGTTCCTTTGTTTCCGCTCAGCCATCCGTAATTGCTAGGGCGCTCAAGAACAAAAAGCAACGCCATCAGTCACACACACGTAGAATCGGAGTTCGGAGGCTGCCAGCTGTCGAGGGAAATAGCTGAGTTCTCCATTTTTGTTGCCATTCAGTTTCGCATCAGCGCTGGGATCTGATAGGCTTACCTACTGACCTCTCTTTTCCCTCGGATTCGCTCGATTATGTTCCGTTTTGACCGCCCCTGTGGCTTAGGTTGGTTCTATAAAAGTGGCAGCGCGTGCATGTTACGCTCTTAATTCCGCCAGCCCACCTGCCCACGGGCATGTCTTCGACCCTCAGGCGCTCACGTCGCCGTGAGCTGGTCCTCACGAGATCCTTTACGAGAGCCATCCAAGACAAAGTACGACTTGAGTCGTGAGTGTTTGGACCTCCTATCCTTCCTGGTTTTCCCTCACCTCCCCAAGGCCCCGGGTAGACGGAAAGGATTGCAGAGCGCTCTTTGCGGATCGTACCAATTGTCATACCCGCAATTTCCACTTTACCTCGACGTTTGAGACGTCCTCTCTTCCTGTGTTAACATCACATCCCTCTATGGTCCTTGCCCTCTATCACAGCACAAACCCCCTTCTACCAATACACCCAATACACCGTCTCCCACCCGAATTGCTTGTACATATTTTCTCCATGGGATCTGTCGACGATGCGATGTTTCCAGTTCTAGTGTCTCACGTGTGTCACTCCTGGAGAGCCATCGCCTCACACGCACTCGCTCTTTGGCGACGCGTATCCTTCGTTCCCGACTCCAACTTACACATGTGGAAAGAGCGCATTCGCCGTGCACGACTTTGCACCCTCGACGTTTCACTCATGTCACATCCTTACTCGAGGACCTTGTACGACATAGACAACGTGGCACTCCAGATGCACCTCCTCGCCCCCCATTTTTCTGCCTTGCGATCACTTGACATACAGTTCAACTCATATGCCCCATACTTGTGGAATGCGGCGCTCGGTCCTTTTTGCCGGCCAACTTCTTACCTCTGGGACCATCGATCGCCCAACCCGGGCGACCAATCTTTCATCGGCTCTGTCGATGTCCCGAAGCTCGAGTCCCTCGCGCTTCGATATCCCAAGAACGACGACCTCAAAGAATTTACTCTCTTCGGTGGTTTTGCGCCGAAGCTCACCCGTGTTACGTTGGAAGGTGTCAGGTTGACATGGCTTCCAGAGCTGTTTGGAAACCTTTCCTTCCTGGACTTCACTCATCACGGATTTAGCCATGGGGAAGAGGCGATCGACGAGGTTCTTTCGATGTTACAGGTCTCCTCCCGAATCCGGGAACTCAGATTATGTTTTTGTCACAAGACCACGAGTTACCAGACAATCCATCTCGGAAGGCCCATGGTTGGTGATGTCGACATCGCCTTGCCCTTTCTCGAATCGTTGTCGTTCCGTGTAGACGAAGAAGATATGGATATCCCATCTGAACTCATGTGCATATTTTCTCGACTGTACATGCCACGAGTCAAGAATTTATACCTACGAGATGCTATGCCCGCACTCGCTTCACCGAGTCCGTTTGGTGCGTTAACCACGTTTATGAATGCCATATGCCGGAATACGTCCATGCACACATTAGTGGTGGAGGGTCGTTGGGTCGAGCCGTCGTTGCTATCTGGACTCGCAACCCAATTAGCTTTACTAAAGTTTATTCAGGTTCGTGATTCCCTGAGGTGAGGGAACGTGTAATGGGAGACGAGTACTCTACTTGAACAATTACTCTGTTTGAACTCGTTTTCGATACTTACTCTATAATTTCCCGCGTAGACAATGGACCGACCAAGTTATCGTTATCGGTAGTATAATAATTCCAAATGGATCTGTCTCAAGTTTATGCGACTTAGTGACCTCAGACCCGACGCCACGGTGCCCACTTGCCACATTCGCTACCTTTCTTTCTTTCCATCTTTTACATAAAACTCGGATAACAGATAACAGATCAACGTCCCTTCAGCTTGACAGCACTTCACCCATGCCACCTTCCCCTACCCAATTAACACTGGAAAAGCTGTACGACCTAAATGGTCTAGTCGCTCTCGTGACGGGTGGTGGTACCGGAATCGGGCTGATGATCGCCCAGGGTCTGGCCGCCAACGGGGCGCGCGTCTACATCACTGGCCGACGGCTGGAGGTGCTTGAGAACGTCTCCCGATCTTGGAACAACAGCAAGCAGGATACGATGGGGACCATCACTCCGTGAGATCTTACTAAATTTATCGCGCAGAGTTGTCAAACGTCGTCGCATTGGGGACGATCTCTCCAGCCTGCAGATGGACTCTACCAACAAGAGTGATATCCAACAGGTGGCGCAGAAGCTCAAGAGTGACGAGGGGAAATTGCACATCCTCGTGAATAAGTAAGAGGTTATCGTGCTGATTTCTGTCAAAAGTATGTTGGCTAATCTGCAATCTGACACCCTGATAGCGCTGGTCAATCCGGCCCCATGTCTTCGGAATTTAACAAGCCGTCCCCCACAGCTACCAAGAAGGCAGAAGAAGTTAGCCAGTATCTCTTCAACAACGAGTCCTTCGAGCAATGGTCTGCGTTGTACTCGGTCAACACGTTCTCCATTTTCTTCATGACTGTGGCTTTCCTGGAATTACTCGACAAGGGATCGCAGGATAAACCCGGGTTCACTTCGAACGTGATAAACATCACAAGCATCAGTGGCCTGATGAAACTCGCTCAGAGACACGTGAGTGTTCGGTTAACTCTTGCAGGGCTCGATCTCGGACGCTATTTTAGTTCTGCTACAATAGCTCAAAGGCCGCCGCTTCTCATCTTACCAAGATGCTCGCAACAGAGTTTGCCATCAAAGGCATCCCGGTTCGCGTTAATGCGATCTCGCCAGGCGTATACGAGAGCGAAATGACGCATGACGCTATTTTAGGTTCAAGAATGACGGACGCGGTAGCCCATGGCATCATATCGATCCCCGCCAAACGGCCGGGAACGTAAGTTGGTGTACACTTGCACCTATGAGTTGAAATGAACACTTGTATACAGGGCGGAAGAAATGGCCGGTACAGCAGTATACCTTGCATCGCCGGCTGCGGCATATATGAACGGACAGGAGCTGGTTATCGATGGAGGGTTCCTGGCAGTCAACCCTTAGACGGTCTAAGTGAACTCCGAGTCGATATCAGGAAGGAGGGTAGAACAGTCTATTCGTTGACTCGGATAAGACAATCAATCGTGTTATTCAATTAGTTATATCTGGGCTTAGCTCGGAGTAGGGCCCGTGTGCAGAGCGATCCAACCTCAGCTGAGGAGCGGGCGCTCGCGTAGGGTATAAAAGAGATGATGTCCCTGGGTCCGGTTTCATCTTTTTGAAAGAATTATTCTACTCTGCTTTTGTCTCTCTCTCGACACTGCGGCAGCGTCATGTAGTCATCCATTTCCATCTAAACCTCAGATGCCCTCGTCACGAGGTAAGGAGAATATGCAAGGCGGCGTCGCGCGTTCCTACTGTAGCGCCCCTACGCCTGGTGTATTGTCCGATGATCTTCCCGGACAAGTGTCTGTTCCAGTGACTCGCAGCTGGCCGAGCTGACACCCCTCCTCGCTCTGCGGATGTCTCGATCTCCCTTCCGGGCGAGCATCGTGAACACGATCTTACCCCTGAAAAGTAAGATGGATGCCCTGATTCGAAGACATTCCACCGTTTCGTGACTGAAGGCACAGCCCATGTTGAGGCTGCCCTCAGCCGATCCAGTTTATTTGTCACATTACATCTAACAAGCAAGGTGCATGGAATTTAGGCTCCGGCTACTAATTTTAAGCCCTATCTAAGGAGTTGGCCAAAATCGCGGCATCGATTTTTCTTTGCTGTCTACAGTAACCTCAAGAGCAATTTTAAATTGCGTCATTCTTCGTGGGATTCCATGTCCATTCAGGAGCGGGCGTTTGTTCAATCTTCCGAGTTACACAGGAAGTGTCGATGATGAGAAATTGGTCAATCCTGTGACCCATTACGTGAAGCTTGATTGGAATCATTATAAATGTTATAAATATGCCTGGTGACGATTACCTCGCGGCAGTCTTCTAGATGCATGTTGATTGGCTGTCCACTGCCGTGCCAGTACTTTTACCGAGGCATGAGGCCTCGGCATCTCACGGTGCGGCAAGTCAGCCTAATGATCCATGTGCTCCTGTCTGACGCGTCTACCAGGTTCAGAGAGTATGACATCAATACCGATGACAAGGCCCCAGGATGAGACCAGTATAAAGCCCCTCGAGGTGCAGGCTCAACATTTCAACATCCAACATTCAAGTCTTCTACATCGCCCATCTTCATTTAATAAGTCACTACAAGATGTCCTTGTTCACTTCCGTTCCCAAGCCCGCTTCCCGTCTTGCACGATACCGCGTACTGTCTCCTAATGCATCCATTCGCGTCTCTCCGCTCCAGCTCGGTGCCATGAGCATTGGGGACAAATGGGGGTCGTTTATGGGGAGCATGGACAAGGAGGCTTCATTCAAGTTGCTCGATGCATTTTTCGATGCAGGCGGAAACTTCATCGATACCGCCAACAACTAGTGAGCGATTCAAGGAAACCGAGCTTTTCAGATCCTCACCGTCTCGATGCAGCCAAGATCAAACTTCGGAACAATTCGTCGGTGAATGGGCAGAACAGCGTGGTATCAGAGACCAGCTCGTTCTCGCCACTAAGGTCAGTGGTTCCGTTGTTTCCATGTACGTTGTATTCATTCGATCGCAAAGTATACCACCAACTATATGCGTGGGGAGGAAGGGGTCAAGCAGAAGGTTCTCTTCACAGGCAATAGTTTCAAGTCGATGCATATGAGCGTTGAAGCAAGCTTGAAGAAATTGAGGACGACGTATATCGACATTCTGTACATCCATTGGTGGGATTGGGAGACATCCATAGAGGAGGTTATGAATGGCCTCCACATGCTCGTCCAGCAAGGAAAAGTCCTCTATCTGGTACGTCCGAAAACGTGGTCTCTGTGTTAGGTTCTCACCTCGGTTAATATGGTAGGGCATTTCCGATACCCCTGCGTGGGTGGTGTCACAAGCGAACCAGTATGCCCGTGACCATGGCAAGACGCCTTTCGTAATTTATCAAGGCAACTGGAATGTTATGGAACGCTCCTTTGAGCGGGATATTATTCCAATGTGCAAAGCTCATGGTACGCTTGATGCCCCAGAGTATTACAAGAGTTGTTCTTAACATTATACAGGAATGGCTTTGGCTCCCTGGGGTGTCCTAGCGGGCGGAAAGCTCCGCAGTGATGAGGACGAAGAGAAACGTGAGCAGTCGGGCGAGAAGGGTCGAACCTTCGTCACTGCAGAATGGAAGCGAAACGAGATGGAGAGGGCGGTTAGCAGAGCATTGGACAAGGTCGCGAAAGAAGTCGGTGCCAAGCACGTCACATCTGTGGCAATCGCATATGTGATGCAGAAAGCCCCATATGTGTTCCCGATCATTGGCGGTCGCAAGGTAGAACACTTCCAAGCCAACCTCGAGGCACTCGAGATCGCGCTTACCCCTGAACAAATTCAATATTTGGAAGGCGTTGTGCCATTTGACCTTGGCTTCCCGAATAACATCTTTGTGAGTGACATATATTTCGCGTTGCCAACACCTTTCTGACCATTTTGTATAGGGTGACGGTAGTGATTATTCTTTCTTGTTACGGAATGCCGCCTACTTGGAGAAGCAACCTTCCATCCGTCCAATCTTACCGGACCTCTCCTAGATATAGCGAGAAAGCAGACACTTCAGATATACTTTATGACAAATTTTCTGTGTAATTCGTTGGATGTCTCCATGCAGGAGCAACCGCATAACGCGCGTTCTGGGTCGCATACGCCTGAGTTTTGAATGACACATCACCGGATCACGCTCACCATAAGGACATTCGGTAACATACAATGGTGCATTAATAACATATAAGGGAAATTAAACAGTGGAATGGCATGATATACCATTGACACATCATTCGCAACTACCAGAACTCTTAAGACTATCGTGTATGAAAAGATCGTGATGCAATACGTGAAATATACACATGTACTGGCGAAACTAGGACCGGCCGTCATAGTCCTCTGTCCGATTCCACGCTGATAATGGGTTTCCCAGGAATGCTTAAGAGAGCGCTCCTTGAGATTTCCATGAACGAATGATACGTTTGCTTCGTTCATTAATCCCTCTCATCGTGCTGGCAAAATCAGGGGAAGGGGAACGAGTCGGAGTAGGCGAATAGGCAATGTGATCTCCAGGTGGTGCAGACTGAGGTATCAAGTTGAATTAGTCGAACCACGTCAACAGAATGACTTTTGACATCACTTACATCTGTGCCGGTAGACACACCCAAGGGGATCCCTTCATCCTCGGACGGCAGACCGCCATGATGACGTCTCTTATATATCCAATAACATAACAGAGAGATAGCCAGGAGAAAAATACCCCCTCCCACCGTACCACCTACAATAGTACTGATAGGTGGTCCCGAAGATGTGCGGCTAGATGGTGAAGATTCAGATGAAGAGGGGACGGAGGGTGATATAGAAGTGGAGTTGTTGAGGGACGCATTCGTACTGAACGAAATACCCATAAATCAGATGTAGTCGAGCCCGGCGCAATAGAGACGAACCTATAGATGAAGTAATCAAATAACATCTCCACGTTAGTCCCTGAAAGGGCAGGCTGGACCACCATAGTATGAGGTCCGAAATCTAATGCACCGTTGCCATAAACTGGTACACTGTACTGATAGCTGGTGGTGTTTCCTGGGACTGGCATTTGTGTGTACGAGCCCACATTGACGTTATCTAGTTCGAAATAGATATCCGTCAACTTGACGCGACCTGGGAGATTGTTTGCGATAATGAAGAATATGTACAATCCGTTTCCTGAGGTATAGAATGAGCACCAGAGCGATTAGAGTAGTAAATACACGGGGGCGCACCTGTGAATGAGATCTCGATCGATGGCACAGATTGCGAAGATGGATAATAGACATAGTCGTGCCATGTTCCCTCATAAGCCAGGACGTGATCTGGGTGAGCGGAACAATTCGTTGTACAGTTATTCCCAATATGCCACAACGAATTATTGGGCAAGAAATTGGGTACTACAGGACCAGTTAAAATGGCATCATCGACAGTCACGTTTTGAAAGCCCGCCGGGATGGCGAGAGCGAAGTTTGCAAAAAGAATCAATTCCACCTGACTCAGCCCAGAAAGAAGTCCGAATGAAATCATGACAGAGGAAGAAAGAAGGTGAAGATGAGGGTAAGGGTGAGAGGTTCGGTCAATCATAGTAGCCCGGACTCGGTTGACGTACAGCGGGAGAGGGGAGGTGGAAAAAGAGAGGTGGAAAGAAAGGATACAGCAGAAGAACTCCGAAGTTCCAAGGCGGTTCTGAAAGTGTTACATTTTTTATTTCGGTTATAGCCTTAACCTGGACTCTGATGCAAAACTTATCTGTTAATCCTGGAATCACGCACCGAGGGATACCAAGTCACTGCTTTGCAGAGCATAATGATAATCATGATGGTACCACGAGGCTCAAAGGGATACATCGAATCTGACAATGAGACCCACCTAGAAGTGAATATTGCGTTTGAGAAATGAAATGTATAAGTAGCGGCGGTATTGAAAGCGCTGGTGGAACACAATTTTGTGACGGCTTGTATCCTTTCCACATACCACCTCACTGGCAGTGTACGAAGCACGAACAAGTAACTGCGGTGCCGTTATTCCTTGTTAGGTTTGTTATTGTAATGCAGCGGCCCATCAACAAATAGTCTCCAAGTGACCACCTGTTGCCTTCCTGTGGCCGAAGGCCACAATCCTATGTCTAGTATAGTATATGTGAAGAGAGACGCTTGGATGGTCTTGCTGCTCGATCGTCTGATGCCTTTGCGAGGATTGGGTGAAATCAATCATTGAGGGAGCGAGGTCAGCAGAGGAGTAAAGTAAGGGTGAGTTATATACCGCTATTACCCAAACCGAGGCTATTTAGCCAAGGCTCCGGCGACTAATTTTAGGCCCTATCTAGGGAGTTGGCCGAAATTGCGGCAGCGGTTACGGAAATAGCGGATAGATACGTCTGGGTACACAAGGGGGGAGAAAGGAGGTTTCCTGCTCGGGTGGCGACACTTCGCTGTTATCACCTCATCGCCTTCAAGTTGTGAGAAGCAACCTTCCGTCCGTCCAATCTTACCGGACCTCTCCTAGATATAGCGAGGAAGCAGACACACTTCAGATATACTTTATGACAAATTTTCTGTGTAATTCGTTGGATGTCTCCATGCAGGAGTAACTGCATAACGCGCGTTCTTGGTCGCATACCCCTGAGGTTTGAATGACACATCACCGGATCACGTTCATTCAACATAAGGACATTCGGTAACATACAATGGTGCAGTAATAACATATAAGGGAAATTAAACAGTGGAATGGTATGATATATCATTGGCGCATCATTCGCAACTACCAGAACTCTTAAGACTATCGTGTATGAAAAGATCGTGATGCAATACGTGAAATATACACATGCACTGGTGAAACGAGGACCGGCCGTCATAGTCCTCTGTCCGATTCCACGCTGATAATGGGTTTCCCAGGAATGCTTAAGAGAGCGCTCCTTGAGATTTCCATGAACGAATGATACGTTTGCTTCGTTCATTAATCCCTCTCATCGTGCTGGCAAAATCAGGGGAAGGGGAACGAGTCGGAGCAGGTGAATAGGCAGTGTGATCTCCAGGTGGTGCAGACTGAGGTATCAAGTTGAATTAGTCGAACCACGTCAACAGAATGACTTCTGACATCACTTACATCTGTGCCGGTAGACACACCCAAGGGGATCCCTTCATCCTCGGACGGCAGACCGCCATGATGACGCCTCTTATATATCCAATAACATAACAGAGAGATAGCCAGGAGAAAAATACCCCCTCCCACCGTACCACCTACAATAGTACTGATAGGTGGTCCCGAAGATGTGCGGCTAGATGG
>JBBPMR010000430.1:0-21677 GCA_038090415.1 Rossbeevera mucosa | reverse complement strand
GACTCTCGAAGCAGTTCGACAAGGACATGCAGGAAGTAGAGGTCCGCGCAGCACGCGACAAGGAAATCCAAACAAGAGAGCGCCGTCGCAGTTTCTATGGTGATACTCCTCCGACGGGTTATGGGCCTTATTCCCACAGCCCCAGTGGTACTGCCGCAGAACTCGATCGCAAGTTCACCGAGCTCGAGATCGAAAGAGACGTAAAGTTTAACACTCGTCAGAGAAAGTATTCCACCAGCGGAGGAGATCGCACCTCCCTTTACGGTGCTCCACCAGGCAGCACCTACACTTCACCAGTCGCGCCATATCAGAACCCTTCTGGTTACCCAGCGCCCAACCCATACAATCGTGCTCCTTCCCCTGCTCCATACCGCCAACAATCCACGTACACCACTTCTCCCAACCCACGCTCTCAGGATCTTTCCTCTTATCCAGGCGGTCCAGACCCGATCGCAAGGTCAGCTTCACCCTATGGGCGCCCTCCAACTGAACCGCCGATTGCTAGAGCAGCTTCACCCTATGGTCGTGCCCCTACCGAACCCATTTCTAGAGCAGCTTCACCTTACGGTCGTCCTCCCACTGCGCCAATTGCTAGAGCGCCCTCACCCTATGGTCGTCCTCCCACCGAACCGATTCTCAGAGCTGCTTCGCCCTATGGTCGCCCACCTACCGAACCAATTGCTAGGGCGGCCTCTCCGTACGGGTCGAGCCGGCCCCCTTACATGGATCGTGCCCCATCTCCAATTCCTCCCTCAGCGAGAGGCCCACCGCGTTCTACCTCTCCTTTCCCTCAGGCACCTTCATACGCTGGTTCTCAACCTGGCGGCTATGGTGGACATGCGTTGGATGGGCCGCCTCGCTCCCGTGCGCCCTCACCCATGCCTCAAGGCCCTCCTGGCACCGCATTCCCGGCGTCTCCTCGTGTTCCCATGTCTGGCGTAGGTGAAGCCCCACAGCTTCCTGCACCGGAGGCCTTCTCGCGTCCTGCTAATGCAGCTCAGTCATACACACCCTTCAATATCATGAAGATCCAAGACATGGAGCAGTTCTACGACCAAATCCCCCGGATGCCCTTGGTTTTAGAGACGCACGATGTGTATCATCAGGACTGGATCAGGTTCATGAACGTACGTTTTTCTCTTCCTTTTAATACTTTCCACGCCCTTACCAATGTACTGTATCCACAGGACCTCGCGCTGGCGTGGGCCGGAAAGATGCCGATTCCAGAGTTTTCCCGTGGGGGCCCACCGCCCAAGCGTTCTACCCTCATCGCCGACCTAATTGATCTCTGGAACTCGAGCTTCTTCCTCACTCGCCGAGTTGAGATCGTACTGTATAAAGGTCGCGAGCGGCGCTCAGGTGCCAACGCAGGCACCATCGACTACAACCTGCCCGGTCTTGGGCCAGAGGAATCTTCAGACTCTTCGGACTCCTCGGACTCGAACTCTGATTCTGACGATGATAGGTACCCGGGGTATGGACGCGGTATGGATCTGGCTGAGTCTAAGAGACGACGCAGAGAGAAGAAGGAAGAGAAGAGGAGGCGCAAGAGGGAGAAGAAATTCAGGAGGAAGGCCAAGGAGCTCGAGAAGACGTATGCGCTCTATCTCGCGTACATCTATCCCAGAGACGTGCCGGCTGCTGGCCAACACAGCTACTACGTCTAAACTTGGCGCGCGAGACCTCTTGGATTTCCTCCAGTTTAGTGTCGACGAGGGTTGACCGAGAAATTATGTCGTAGGCCGAAACGAACTAATGTTTGTGTAAAACGTGTAAAACATGTGTATGTACAGCGAATACAGTCGAACACCCATGCTATGCCCCCTTGGGATGGCGCCGGCAAATCAAAGTAGCTGCTGGAGCAGCTATGGAAGCTCACTTGATAGCCAAGATGAGGTGGTGTCGCGTCTTGGTTCATGGCAAGTCTACTAAAATACCCATGGTTCGACTCAGTATCTATATATATTTTTCCCGTGGCGTCGTTCATGGTCCACTTGTCAAAGAAAATATACAAAGCATAAATTACCGCTTTACCAACCACCGCGCCCTCTACCCCTTGGGGCACCATAGTGTGAGCCGCTTCCGCCACCGCCACCGCCACCGCCGTACCCACCACGGCCGTTGGAGGGACCGTAACCCCCACCCCCTGGACCGCCGTAGCTACCGCCGCCATACCCGCCATACCCTCCCCGACCATACCCCTGAGAGTGACTAGGTGGTCCATGACCACCACCTCTAGGGCCCCCGCGGTATGGTCCACGCGACGACGGTCCCTGAGGCCCACCATAGGTCTGTGACTGAGGCGGCGGTCTCCCGTTCCGTCCATACCCTCCAAAGCTTTGTTGCGATGGTGGTGGGTACGAATGCCTTCCCGACGGTCCGTATGACGATGACCCGTATCCGTTCCCGTTGGAATAGCCGCCAGGATGATGATGGGGAGGAGGACCATTTCCGTACGAGCCGCGGTTCGCAGGCCCACCTCGCCCGTTACCGCGGTCTGGCCCTCCCCCACGACCCCCACGACCCCCACGCCTCGTGCGGTAATCCAGGTCTTCGGAGGTGAGCTGTTGTGGGGGTTTACGCAACGCAGGTAACAACATCGAACGGTGTGGGATAAGCTGCTTCGGGAAATAGTAGAGCGCTGACAGCGATTTATCGTTCTTGATGTCGGAGAGACCTATCGACGTCAATGGCGAGTAGAAAGTTGATCCCGGGATGCAATCAGGATTGGGGAGCGCGCTACCACTAATGCCCTTGGAGTCCGTAACGGGCATCATTATCGGCTGCTGAAGTGAAATTAGACTACTTTGTGATGAATGATGATGACACGGGACGGTATTGACCTGCTTGTCTTTCCGTTTTCCATACAGGCTTTCGAAAAATGGATACAGCTTATGCTCGTCCGACACGTACATCACATTACTGCCCCAGCTATTCCTTCTCACTTCGTCTTCTGTGAGTGCCGGATATTTCTCTGACATGGCATCCAAGAGTCGTTTTTCATCAATAAAAGGAAGCAGAGCAACACCCTGCCACAGCATTTTCTTTCCGTTCATGTCAACCTGGAAAGAGGTCGGATAAAAGTCGATTATAGGCGAGGTCGGTTCGGTCATGAGCTCGTGGAAGACAGCTGGAATATGCTTCTTCGAAGCAACGGGAAACACCCCCATAAGTTGTTCATAAGGCTTAAACGGTTGACCCAGGGTAAAGTCGATCTTCACGTCCTTGACATCCTCAAAATCCGAGGCAAAGGGGGCAAAATGGAAAGGGTAGTACCATTGCCAGGAGGGTGTCTTGCAAGGAAATTAGATCAATGGTCGCAGATGTTTAACTTGACCCTTACCCCTTGATAGTAGTAATGTAGCACCCATGCCATACCTTCCACATAGTGTCGAGTTACCCTAGGCAGGACGTCAGTGCATGCTTGCTGACAAACGGTGATAACAGACGTTTTCCTGAACTCGGCGTCGGAGTTCGAGACGCCAAACTTTTGCTGGTAGTAGCGCTCCTTGTAACCAGGCTCATACAACCTAAGTTTACCCGGCTCGTTGAGGTCCTCTTGAACAGAATAAAATCGTGAAAGCGACTCATACCTAACGTTATCTGCTTGCTCAACAGAGCCGTCAGCTCGAACGACCATAGCGTAAGTCTCCTCGTCCTCCACCGAGTCATCGTGCTCGGCGACGACAACCACGTCCTCCTCAGTATCAATTTGTGCATCTTCCATCTCAACGTCCGTTGCGCTTCGTTTTTGGCCAAAAGAAGCAGACGGCATAGACTCATCCATCGATTGTAACCGTGGTGGAGAAGCGGAGGTTGGAGGGTCCACGTTTCCAAGTCCGGGTACGTCGAAATCAGATACCAAATCATCGAGCTCAGGTGGTTGCACTTTTGGCGCCGACACGGAAGATGCGCTAGGTTTAACTGGGACTAGCCCGGCCAATTCGGCTTTCAGAACTTCTGCTGCACTCATGTTTGCCAGTCTGATCGCTGCGCGGTTCGCGACTACGTCCCTATTGCTACCTCCCAGTGCCTGTGCAGCAGCTGGTGCATTGGACTTGGACTGGGTCGTCGATGGAGCACCAAAGCCTATTGAGTCTGCCTTTGCCGCAAAGTTATTATGAACCGGTCCATTGATACCAAGAGCAGGAGAGGGGCCAGATACACTGGAGATGTCGGAGGGACCATTACCACTGTTGTTATTGCTATCAATGCGCCGCCGTTTGGATCCTTGGTCTTGGCGATTTTCGGCTGAGGATGGTCAGCGTTAATTTCCTCAAGCGAAACAAATTATAGTAAGGGGACTACGCTCACCTTCTTGCCTTCGCCTGAATATGTCGTCTTCCCTCTTCGCTAAGCCCTCCAGGATGATCTCGGCTCTCTCGAGTACCAATTTGCCATGATTGGTCAAGTACCCACCCATCCTAGGCAGCTCCATTTTCCAGATGTTTAGTAGAGTATCGATCGCGCCTTCTCTGATATCCAAACTAGGTAGATGAGGCAAGAAGTCATTGCCCACGAAGAAAATCAATAACACCCAATCATCAATCGCTTGTTCGAAGTTGAAGGAAAAGCGCGCTTGCGAGACAAAAAGATCCGTTTCAAGGTATTCCCGCAAAATGGAAACATCGAGAAATATAAATGGTTTTTTCTCAGGGGGTGTATGTTTGGGCTTTTCGGCGAGAGCATCTAGTTTGGGACCAGGACATTGTGCAGCATAATGTCCCTTTTCACCACAAATTCGGCAACCAGATGATTTATCCTGAGAAAAGACATCTTCCCGAAGTACGTGAAAGTACGGTTCGTGAGTTGCAAGTGCAAGCATAATGAGATCAGCATCCTAAGAGAGAGAAAATACAAAGGAAGCTGATCAGCAAAAAGTGATGAAAGTAAGGCGGGAAGCTTACCAGACCGTAGATAACGTGCCTCGTATTAGGATCATGACCCTGGTTTGAACGTTGTCTCCGGATGAAGTCCATGATCTTATGTTCACCTTCTCCAGGAACGCTGGAGTCCGAAATGATAACTTGGAGCTGTGAGGGAGACAGGTCAAATTGCAATCAACAGTGTGGATAATGAAACATACGTCTTTCCATCCTGGATCAGTGTTCATTTTTTCGACGACCCAATATCTTAACGAGGCTGTAAGGAGGTCCATAAATGGGGTGCCAGGTGTGATAGCATTAGAATCCCATGCTTCCTTGTGCTTTTCGTCGTCGCTAATGACTTTACCCATCGCTAAAAAGACCGGAAGATAAGAGACCTACGTGTCTAAGGAGATATAAAAACGCACCTTCCCATTCAGCAATTGCAAGCTTGCGGGCTTCAGCTTTGTCTAGTGCTTCCTGAGCAGACCTAAAACGGCGCGAGCGCTGCTGATTCATCTTTGCACGAGGAGCAACACCATCTGGAAATTGTGAGCAGGATATGTGAACAGAAATAGGTATACACACCGATTGCCATGAAGAGAAGTTTGCGTGGTCTAATCATGTTCACGATGCGGTTGGTGTACGTGAAGACCTCGACCATCATGTCTTCTTCGGTCTCGGGCGCGGGCTAGAGATATACAAGTCAGCGATTGGGTGGCACTGAGGACGAGTTGTCGACGTGCCTTTCCCTCTGGATGTGTACATGGATGTACCTGGTGTGGAGTGAGTCAGAGGATAAGCGAGAGAATGCCTCAACACACAATGCCGTTCATGTCAAGGTAAAGGTTATCGAACTCGACGCCATTTGGGTTTGGAGTGGTAATGTCAAGCGGGAGCTTGATAGGTTCGCCAAGGGCATCAGGGACCTCGACTTCGTCCTCTTCGACCACAGAGGTTACTGGAATAAATTTAGGGAGTTACATATGGTTTGGAGCAAAGAACGGAGCGACAAACCAATCTTTGGGTACTTTCTACTGAGCCAACGAAATAATGCGGGTACGCCCTGGAAAGAGGTGAGGGAGAAGGGAAAGCAGGGTATATGCGCTTACCATTGGTGATCAAAATGTGAGGTCGTCGGACGTGGGCGCGCGTGAAGAAAAGAAGCGTACCAAGCTAATTTCCAAATAAGGAAAATGATTACATCATAAATTACCACGGATGACGTAAATAGCTTTATGACTCGATCGACGGATTTCGACGTTCCCCTCCTTGTTCGGTATTCGCTTGCGCTCGACCTACAACACCATGTCGACAACAACGGAGACTGTCACAGTCCCTCTCACTGCATCACTGACATTCACAACTACTGCGCCCCAGATGTCTGAATCATCATCATCATTACACCCCAGCCCTCCTGCACCACCAAAGTCCCAGAAGCAAATGACAAAGGCAGAGCGCCGCGAGCAGCAGGAGGCTCAGCGTGCCGCAAAGGCTGCAGCCAAAGCCGCCACAGCACAGCCTGCATCTTCAAAGCCTGCCCCCTCGCACACAAGGAACGCCAGCATGAGCGGTAATGGTATCAACCCCCCCTCTGCCACTACTCCTAAGAAGTCGGGAACCAAAGAGGTCGATGAGACACCTCGTGGTCTGCGCATATTTTCGCACTTTGGCACCCCCAAACCACCTACCATCACCAAGGGTGACATCCATCCCGCGGTCATAAGGCTCGGTCTGCAATTCGCAGAGTTCAAAATCACCGGCGCAAATGCTAGATGCATCGCGATGCTGACCGTTTTCAAAATCGTGCGTGCTTGTCATCATCTGGCGCACGTCTGTCGATCCCCTTTCCTTCCGCTGACCCTTCGTCCAGGTCATCCAAGACTACGCGACGCCTCGAAACAATACACTCTCCCGTCATCTCATGACGCATCTCTCTCCGCAAATCACACATCTTGTGTCCGCAAGACCAATGTCAGTCTCTATGGGCAACGCAATTAGACAACTCAAGCTGGAGATCAGTGGTTCAGATATCGACCTTCCAGAACAGGATGTCAGTCCCGTTTTTTGCCCCTTCCAAACTTTCACTGACCGCCTCTAGGCTAAAGATGTGTTGTGCGATACGATCGACAACTACATCCGAGATCGGATTCTTCTCGCTGATCAGGTGATACAAGAAACTGCAGGCAAAAAGGTCAAGGATGGTGATGTCATCCTCACCTATGCACGCTCGTCTGTGGTTGAGAAAGTGCTGCTGCATGCATGGGCATCTGGCAAGCGATTTTCGGTCATCGTCGTTGACTCGCGCCCTATGCTAGAAGGTACACTATATTTTCGCTTCCGAGATCAGGAAGAATTATTCATATGTGCTGGTCTTATAGGCAAGGCATTCCTGCGATCCCTCACAGATGCATCGATCCCGTGTACATATCTCCTTCTGCCGTCCCTCTCGTCCGTTTTACCGCACACGACCACATTGTTTGTCGGTGCGCACTCTCTACACGCCAACGGCGCTGTGTTTTCGCGGGCTGGGACGGCGATGGTTGCTATGATGGCCAAGTCGCGGAATATCCCCGTTGTGGTGTGCTGTGAAACCTACAAATTTGCGGAGAGTATTCGCTGGGATGGGGTAAGCAAGAACGAGCTAGGTGAGCGTCTATCAATGATGATATGCGTTGAGATTTGCTGAGGCGGACACGTGTTCACAGCGCCGACCCCGTTCCCACCCTTGACGAGAACGGACAGTGACCCGCACGGGTTGAAAGTGCGACCGAACCTGTCGATTTTGAGTCCGTTGTACGATTTGACGCCACCGTCGTGCATCACGGCTGTCGTGACCGAGGTGGGCATCATCCCGCCAAGTTCAATATCGTCCATTCCCGGTGCACTTGGGAGAACGATGATTGGAGCATAGCAGGTAGTTACTTGTACATAGATAAAGAGAAGATGGTAATATTAAACGTTGTTTAATAAACACACGCACGTTTGCCGTCATAACGTGGGACGTGGGAAAGATAACGAATATTGACACCCCTCAGCCAGGGGTTGTGACGACTCACACTTGCCCCTCAGCCGCCGCCGCTCGTCTCCGTCGTCGCCGCCTTCCACGTACTAGTTGACGTCTACCCGCTCGCTGTCTTCCATGTCCCCCGCCGTTGTCTCTTCCCCGCTTCCTGCCCATGACGCTCTCTCCACTCCTCCCGCCGACAACAATCCTCCCGCCAAGATCAGCGCCTACTACTCCCTTGTCTTTCCGAACATCACCTTCTACCTCCAGACCCTCTCCGTCACCATCGGCAGGAGGTGTCTTCCTCCCTCCTCTGCTTCCCTCAATGGCGCAGACCCTCACCCATCTGCTCAAAGTCCCGTTGACGTCGATCTTGGTCCCCTCAAGAACGTGTCGCGTCTCCACGCCAGGATCGAGTACGAGGAGGAAGAGGCACGATTCGTTCTCGTCGTCGTCGGCCGAAACGGTGCATGGGTCGACGGGGTTTGGTCCGGCGCAGGAAGTCGAGTGCCACTGGGCGAGAGGTGTGTTTCGATCCCCACCCCCCTTTCGAACCCCCTTGCTCACAATGTCCTAGGTCTCAGATTCAGATAGCTTCGCGAACCTTTCATTTCGTGCTTCCTCCTCCTGCCCCAATCGAGGACTCTCCGTCTCCATCTTCCGTCTCCTCTGCCCAGCGTGCACGCTCCCCATCCGTCGACATCACCTCCATATCCCCACCTTCGTCCTTGCCATCCCATTCTCCCTCACCACGGTCGGCACCCTCATTGCCTCCACCAAAACCTCCGCGCTCTCCTGAGCCCCAACTCCCAAATTCCAACGCAATTCCACGCACAAAGGCCCCCGCTGCTGCTGCTGCTGCTTCTACCTCCACACACCCCACGTCCAACGCACCAACGTCCAAGAAGCGTAAGAAGGCTTCCCATCTGCTCCCGAAGCCCGACGTAATGCCACCAAAACCGTCATTTACATATGCGCAACTTTGCTATCGGGCCATAAAGGCAATGGGAGGGAAAGCAACATTGCAGGATATTTGTTGTTGGATGATGGACAACTTCGATTGGTACCGTTATAATGAAGGTGCTGGCTGGGAGGTACGTACTACCCGCTTAAGCGGTCTCCTATCCTACAATGCATGGGCCGCATTTTGTTATATCCGAACGGACGCATTTATGCACTTTTTTCTAGAACTCCGTTCGCCACAACCTGTCCTCGGGACGCGCGTTCAAGAAGATGGAACGCAGCACCGGAGAACACGGCAAAGGCTTTTTCTGGTCTGTCGATCCTCAGTACGAGCATACGTTCGAAGAACAAGAGGCTCGTGCGGCAGCTCTGGCTCAGTCTCACTCCTCATCGTCGTCAGTGCTTCCGGCTAACGGCAAGGACGGTGCCAGCAAGAGCTCCAAGAAGAAGGATAAGACAGTCCCGCTTGATCCGCCACTCAAACGAAGCGTGAAAAATGGTGCAGGACCGTTGCCACCACCATTGACATCTACGCCCCTCCATTTCCCTCATAGATTAGCATCCGATTCCACGACACAAAATCAGGTAGGGCTGCTTTCCACCTCATCAAGAGCCCCAGCTCTAGGCAACTCGATCACCGGTTCTGTTTCACAGGGACTCAAGTCGGAACCGATTGACCCACCTTTGGTTGGTTCGACAGCATCAGGAGGATCGCCTATGGCGTTCGGTTCCATTGCATCATGCTCTACATTGGCACCAGGAACTGGGACACCGACACCTGGATTGGCCTCGTCGTCGTCGAACCCATCAAACGACTCTTCCGCTGCGGTGTCCCCGTTTGCTGCTCTCCCATCTTCTGTCTGTCTACCAATCGTCGTGGGTCCTGTCCCGTCATCCCACCCGTTAAGCAGCACGTCAGACCCGCCCCCTATTGTGTTGCACAACAACACCCTCATCCTTTCCCCTGTGATTTTCTCTTCTCTCGCGCCGGAGCAGCTGAAAGCACTTGAAGAGATGGGAGCACAGAAAGCATTGGAGGTATTGCAGGCACATATCGTCCGGTATCTGAAGGAACGAATGGGCAAGAAAAAGAGGAAGAAGGTTACTGTTCCAGGCGGTCTTGGAGAGAAGGGAGGGACGAAACCCAGCAAGACCGATACATCCGAATGGTCAAGCCCTTTCACTACCGTCCCGTTGCCGTCAAGAACTTCGTCCACTACACCATCTCGAGGGTCAACCACCTCGGATCCACTCCCCCATACATCGACCACTTCGTCAACGTTGTCGGGTTTTCGCGGCGGACCAATTGAGCGTGCTCCTGGAGTCGTTAAGGAGGGTGTTCCATCTTCTGTGGACACGAGCCCTCCTGTACCTGTGCCAATCCCCGATAGCTTGTCGCTGACCCCGGTGGTCGTTGTTGATGGGGAAGATGAGGACGAAGGGCGGATCACAAAGAGGCGAAAACTTGGGAATGAGGAGATGGTATTGAAGCAAGAAGCAAGCGTAGCGAAGCTGTCGCAAGCCATTGACGAAGATATCGAGGTCGACGTGTGCTGACTTTTTCCCTCGGTATCGTTTTGCGCCTATTCTTGCAATGTCTGCATCATTTTTTTCTTTCTCTCCAGGCCAGTCTGGGTTGTTCCCCATCATAACTCTTAACATTATATCGCACTCGCATATCATTGACATCACCCATCTTACATACCTTTTGCACTGACTGGTCGGCGTCCCCTCATACATGACGCGAACCTGTATTCTTGGATAACCCCAGGGCAATCATACACCACGATCCTGTCGCGCTCTACACGCTGTTCCCGTTTTACGACCACGATTCCGATACGTTCCTTCCGATATGCTACGTTATGCCACGCCTCACTTACTTTACGAGCTCACGCGGATCCATGGTACGATTACCTACTTATAGTTATTCTCGGCGGTAGAAGATCCATAATACAGTTTCAGCGTGGAAGGCTTTGCATCACCTGTCGATGCATAAGAGCGCACCACAAAAAGCGTATTTGGCGTTCTTGCAATACCAAGACTGTTAGTGTTTCGCATACCGCCTAGCGAGGACATCAGTACGGATTCATCCGAGCGTGAGCGCAACGTGTCGCGTCATGAGAAAAGGACTGTGCTTTAGCGTGGCAACTTGACGCCATCAAGTTTGATGACCTTCGCCAACATGTTCATCAAAATCCTGTGTGAAGGAACAAGGCAAACTGGTTTCAAACTTACGGAGCTAGGCAAAAGCGTTGGCCCAGGGTAACCCCATTGGATGATGCAGGTCACCAGACGAACGCGGTTCACAACATGGGCTGTGACTGGTCGGTGGCGCCCAAGCCATCCATGTACATGGATCCGAGCCATTACATTCATCGACTAGGGCAATGACCATCAAGGTGGGACAAATGAAACCTTCAAGAGCCGCTCCGTGATTAGGGCGAGAAACAATGATGCAATGGTGACGAAGGCAAAAATAGCGACGTAGCTCGAACGCATGCGCGCACACGCACGAGCTCCTTGCCCCGAAAATCCGGACTGCGGCCGAACAGGAGCGAAGTGTGGAAGAGGCGAGCCTCGAACGTTCATTGATGGGCCACTCGATGGCCGTTCTTGCTGCGCGCGGGCGCACGGTGCAGAGTGTCCTTGGTCCCCTGACTCCTATCGGGCTTGAGCCGTGCGGTGATACATGAATGAATGATCAGCCTACTCGCGATGTCCACCGTCGACGGCCGTTCTTGCAGCGCGGGCGTAATAATTCTTGGCCCCTTGGACATGAACTTAGAGCCGTGCGATGATACAAAATGAATGAGCGATCTGCCACTTGGTCCGGCTCGGAGGCGTTCCGAGGAGGAAACCGAGATGACAATTGGTAGATGTGATATTGGGGCCCCGGCAATTTGGGGGGCGCTGTGCGCAGCAACCATTGGTACAGCAAGTGGTAAGGGAATGGACAGCGGAACAAAATAAATGTTGGGGGACTCTCTCCCGCCGGGAACGAATTCGGTCCAATGGACTTGCAGGATTCGGAAATGCGACTCGGAGTGCCATTCACTATCTTCGCCACCAAAGTGGGGGGTTTTTTTTTGGATTGTCTTCGGCCTATCACTGACAAGATCGATAGGCGGACGACGTGCCGAGCACCGAATACATCAAGTCCGTGGAATTCGACGAGCGGGTGCCCGCGCGGCATGAGAACGTCGACAATAAATATTGCGTGTGATACGAGTTGTACTGCCAACCAACTGAGCCGTTTGGCAAATTCGCCAAATGCCGAACCTCTGGGATCATCCCATCATGCCAACGCAGGACGTGTAGGTGCCAATACGCCACGGTTGCTGGAAACGTGGTGTAATAACAGCGATGATCGTCTCGCTGCATCTCGCTGGCAAAACTGATGGGCCACAACTTGTGACGTTGCATCCCGATTCGAACGCACCGTCTTTTCACTCATATTTACTAATTCAGGGTTATTTGACCCCGGCAACTATGATATCATGATCCAGGGGGTAATCAAACACAGGTATGTACCGGTATACTATCATGTAACCAATGTCCTCTCCGAGTCACTCTGGCCCAGCCAGCCAGCACAATTAGTTGCTCTCTCCATAGAAGCGCTGGCGAAAATCGCGCAAGATCTTCTCTGCAAGCCAGATGCACTCCCCATCTGTGGCTTCATCAAGATATTCTTTTACCCAGCTGATCTCTTGCACAAGGCTTGCACTTTCTTCCACCTCATGTGTGACATCATATTTCTGCTTGTCAATCTCTCTGAGCAGCTTGAGCAAGTCTGGAGTAGGATTCTAATTCAAAATGTATATTAGTTATGTGTTTCAATGAGAAAAGGTTAAAACACATACAAGTTCATCACCAAATAGTTGATTGTTCTGATGTGCCTTATAGATGCAATGCAATGCATCTTTCCATCCCTGAACCTTCTCTATAAAGTGGACTTGTCCTCTGCTTCTCCTATGGAAGGGTTCCACTTGATCATGATGGCCACTAGTGGTGCCAGCCACTGGTGATGTTGATTTGGATGCAGGCTTTGAAAGAAAGACAGTATGTGGTGCTTTCTTTCTTGCATGGATGCCTCTTTCCCCTGAAAATATGTTACTAAATGTACATGCAAGCATTGAATATGTGCATACTTTTTCTAGATGTATATGGCTCTGATGCATCCATTGGCAGAGACCCACTAGCAACATCTTCCATTTTGATGTCTTCAGCCATTAGCTGTGACTGTATTGTCTCAGCTGTGTCTAGGCTGGATTTTAGCTCTTGGATTGAAAGAGGCTGATTGGTGGTGTCCTATTTTGTAAGAGTTCATTTAGTTAAGATATGCCTTAGTATGTTATACTTACATGTATAGGTCTTGATATGACCTTCAAATGATAAGGAGCTACATGCCTGGTGTTGACATGCATGGCATATTTTTGCCTTTGTATAGTACTTGAAAAATCATGAACATGTTTGACTTGGAAGTGGGAAATCTGATGATTATACCTTTCTCCTAGCAAACCATCCTTCACAATACTATCTGCTCTACTGAAGTTGAACACAGAATGGGAAGCACTATGTAGTGTCTGAGCATGTAAGATGACATCATTTCCCTTGTGGGTATTGTTGTCATTGGGCATAGATTCCACATGCATGATGAAGAGAAACTGATTTCTACAACTGATGAAGGTTAGGTAGAAAGAGCAAAATCTATGGTTGTCACAGCTCCACCCTTTATATATGCTGGTGTCGGAGTTCGAAATCAAATGAAACACGTGTTGGCTTATAAAGCATAACTCATTTTTCAGCTGAGTCACGAGGAAGGCCATAGAACGGTCTCGGCTGAAGAAAATACATGAAAGATACAAGAACCAAATTACTAGTTGCGTTCATTGAAAGCGTAACGTAAATTAATTGAAAAGGTCGCGGGGGAAGCATCACCCGTGATATGGTGGCGGAGGACAGCTGACGACTGAGAACGATTGTGAGAAGAATTTTAGAGTTCTGCCGAGTCACGGGCCGAGGCGAATGAAGCACCGTCAATTTGAAAGAAGTCGAGCTTGTGGATCAGTGTAGAAATGGGAGGGGTCAAGAGATCCGGGAAAATGGCAAGATACGGGAAGTGCAAACGTTTCTGAAAGCGAGTGGATGGCGGTGAAACAGGAACGGATGGTTTACGAAATATACGACGTGCGTGTTGCGGGTGGCGATTGGGTGTCCAGAAAAACGATGGGCCGAATGCAAGGCGACGAAGGAGGAGAAAGAACAGAGGCGGGGTGGGCTGCCGTGAGTGGTAGCGAGGACAAACGTGCGCAAGGACCCGTGGCACCGCACGGCATCGTGGGGTTAGTAGAAAAACTGGACGTAAAACAGACGGACGCTCGCTTCTTACTGCCTTCGAAAGTGCGACTGCTTACAGACCGTGGGGGGCGTCATCGTCGTCGTCACCACTGAAGGCGACGTCGGGCGAACTACAAATTGAAGGAGCTGACTCATCAGAGACTGTATCAAGTGAGCACGTGGTTCTCCATATCATCGTCATAAACATTTTTGTGTCAGTTCTAGCCAGCGACGCGACGACATTTCTTTGTTGTCCTTCATGTTCACCGCTTGCACTGCAACAGACACGACGACATCCATCCCTCGTCCTCATCTCAGCCACACCGATCACACCCTCTCTCCTTCCCACAGAACACAAGCCCCTCTCTCTCCTCCACCCGACACCGTCCTCCGTACACTCACTCTCTCCTCCTGCCCCCGCGACCCCGCTGCAAATCGCACCCCGATTCCCCCACAAAAACACTCCCCCACTCCCGAACACTTTTCCATGTCATCCCCGTCATCCTCCTCCTCCGGGCTATCCCTATCGCCCCCTCTCCAGACCCCTGGCATCGGCCGGAAGGTAGCAGAATCCCTTCAGCTCTTCAGAGAGTCCGAGGAGAGGCCTGCATATCCCCAAAAATCTGAAGGCACGCCCTCAAACCGTCGCTTTACGACCTCCCACCCGAATGACGGCGTTGCAGAAGCCAGATATGAATTTGTCAAGCGAGCAGACTGGCCGGATCCGGAAACTGCAGCTCTCCGGAGAGAACGAAGTTCAACCGGTTTGGAAAATATTCGAACCCATGAAAGTACAGACTCACAAAATAAATGGGACCCTGAATCTCTTTCACCCCGTCCTCCATCTCACTGGCGCAAAGAAGCCCCCCGTCAAGACCCCATCATCCGTGGCAGGTGTAGAAGGCGAGCGTCCGATATATCCACCTTTGTCCGCCAACATGGATCCCCCGACCACTCCCCCATAACCGTTCCCCAGTCCCCCTGTATCCGGCCCCGCTCTAGAGCATATCCGCCTTCTCCCTCCCCTTCTCGTTCACCCACGGATCGGATACCTCCTTTGACCCTGTACAATTCTACTTTAGACGATCTCCCATTGACGGTCGATCCTCGTTTCCCAGAATCAAGCGGCACATACCTCTCTAATCTCTCCCGGTCGCGTTCTCGGTTACCCACTCCTACGCCCCTCTCTCAGCCCACCCCTACGATCTCCTCCGTTCCTCCTCCTGTCCTTCCACCATCCCGTCGCTCACTTTCGCCGTGGTCCACCGACGACGAATCCGCTTGGGAAACGTCATCAATGATGTCCGACATGTCTACCACATCCGGAACTTCGGAACATTCACTCTCGTTTTGTCATGCTACGGACGCGTCAATCGCTTCGGTTGACAGGAATGATAAGATCCGAGCATATTTGGCCCCAAATTTAGATGGTGATGTCAGGCTCTCCAGCTCTAATAACATCTGGAACGCGGACTCTTTGAATATGGTGTATGGAGGTTCTGAGGAAAGCTTACCCCACATCCCCCTACGCCCTTTTCGTAACCAGGTTGGTGGTCACAGTGCAATCTATAAGTTTACCAAAAGAGCCGTCTGCAAGGTCGGTACATTCGTATGCGCCATTTGGTTTGACTAACGTCAACCATAGCCACTCGTTTCGCGAGAAAACCAATTCTACGAGGCTGTCGAACGGGAAACACCGCCGCTTCTCGCCTTCATCCCACGATATCTCGGAGTCATGCTAGTGACGTACCGCCGCGTCCTCAAAGGTTCTCCAACACCTCCCAGTCCACAACCGACCGTATCGTATCCCGTCGCATCCCACTTTTCGGGTTCTGTGGTGCAGAGGACCATCAGCGAAGCGGATTACTCATTCATTGACGCGCCTTCGTCGGAGCATGTCAGTCTCGGTGGTTCGGCTCACGAAGATATCGGAGCAATTGAAGAAGCAGAGTTACCCGAGGTGGCGTTGGACTGCAACCGCCATATCATCCCCAAGTGGTTGCTACGTCCAGGCCAATCCAACGACCGTGCGCGTTCGCACATGGAGTCTGGGAGATGCGGATTAGGCACTAACCGGCAGCCGTGTGGTGCAACGGCCTCGAGCCCAGCATTGATGCAGAACCAAAACGAGACAAGCGCAGAGCCGAGTCAAGCGGATTGTAAGGCGCTTCTCCTCACTCGGCAATCGACGATGACGCTTGACGAAAACGATCCGTGCCGGTTGCAAAACACGCAAGGATTTAATTCGCGTGCTCCAAAGGCTGCCCGGCCCGATCTCCGCCTGTTTCAATCGGAACTTGCTATCGGCTCGCAGCCCCAACAGAGTTGGTTTGGAGGCACCGGATCCACGACTGTCAACACCAAGCTAAAGGACCAGATATTCAGCACCATCCTCCGTCGTTTTCATCGTCGCTATAAACCTCGTTGGCTAAACAGTTCTCCAACTGAGGATGAAAAGGAGGTGTCTCGGGAAGCACGCGCGTGGCCAACTCCTCCGCGATTGCACTCGACGTCCCGGAAGCAGTACGCAGGCACGGTCGACGAACCGCTCAAAGAGCACGAAAATGATGATTGCGTTTCGCCCCTATGGAAAGTGCGAAGCGACGGCGGAATGGGCCACGATAGCCAGAGCGGCGCATTTGACGTAGACTATCATAAGCTGGTTGCCTTTGTCGATCGGGAACGGTCAAATTTAGCCCTGGGAAGCAAGAACGAGATTCGACCTTTGATTACTCGTCGGCGATCGAGTTCACGATCTGTATATTCTCCTCCTGTCTTTCTGTCTTCTCCACCTCCCACGAATTATCCAATCCCTCCGAGCAGGAGCCCTAATTTCCTACCACGTCAGCATCACTTCATTCTCATGGAGGATTTAACTGGCCGTTTGAAGCGTTCCTGCGTATTGGATTTGAAGATGGGCACGCGGCAGTATGGCATGGACGCAGTTCCGCTGAAGAAGAAAAGTCAGCGCAAGAAATGTGATCGAACGACGAGTCGTCCACTTGGCGTCCGTGTGTGTGGCATGCAGGTGCGTTTCCGTTTGGGCTTGGGCAGTTGCAGTTGTCAATGATGTTGACTACAAACAGGTGTGGAACCACGCCACACAAACTTACGTTACCCAAAACAAGTACATGGGTCGTGACCTTCGTGCGGAAGACTTCCCATTATTACTCGCATCTTTCCTACACGATGGCGAGCGTCTCCTTATTTGGCACATTCCTTTCTTGCTTCAAAAGCTGTATGCGCTCGCAAGGATCATTAGTCGGCTCAAAGGTTTCAGGTTTTATGGCTGCAGCCTCCTCCTCATATATGACGGAGACCGGGATGCCCAGGAGGCATTTCGAGCGTCCGCTCTCGAACACCCCTCGTCGCGGAGTAAGCGCGGGGAGTCGCTAGAGCGGTCGCAAACACGATCGAGGAGTCAGGTAGCGGCCCGTTCGTCTCTGCGACGAACCCACAGCGAAGATGTGCTTTTCGGACCCGTAGGCAAACGGTCCGGAGGAAAACGAAAACGCGGAGAGATCAATGTCCGCATCGTTGACTTCGCGCACACTACCACTGGACGAGACTGGGCTCCGTATCCACCACCACCCGACCGAGTGGTAGTCCATCAGGGATCAGATTCCAAAGGGTATCAAGCAGAGGTTGACGCGGACAGCGGCATCGTTTACGCTCGCTTCCCGCCGCACTATCCAAAAGAACCTGACCGCGGGTTCCTGTTCGGGTTGAAGAATTTGACGGTGACACTGGAGAAAATCTGGAATGACGAGCGTGTACGGAGGATTAAAGTCTCCCGAGACGATCCTTCGGTTGAAACATCGCAACTCCCTCCGTTAGTCTTGGATGGGAAAGAAATTTTCGACGAAATTTTCGGCCCATTGGAATCTGATGAGGACCCGGGAATGCTATCCACCTGACACTGTTCATGATTGTATGCTTTTTCACGACGATCGCCTAGTGTGTCTGTGTTTGACTTTTTACCCACTCCACGTATCTCACATTGGTGTCTTTTATCGTTCTTTACTCATGTGTCTAAATAGTCACTTTCCGCATTGTTGCATGGAATGTTTGGTAGTAATCTACCAGTTATGAGCTTCCATACGAGAGAGTCTAAGAAAAATGATTCTACTGAAGATAGCGCTGGTACAACTGGTGATTTAATGGAGGTTCGTCACGAGTCGTCGTTTTGGATATAGCTGGCACGGATATCCTTCCATTGGCGCTGGTAGGAACTTCTGAGTAGGTATAACATGGATAGCAATGCAGCAAGACTCACGCCCTTGTTCCAGTTGTCCCAGAATGACTGAATCCCAACGTCAAAACCAACACCAAACACGAATGCTCCGGCAAAGATGGTGGAGACGAAGACGCCTGCGTGTAGTTTGGACAGAATGTCATAGCTAGCAAGCACACTACGTACTGTTGCGCTTGACGATCGAGTTGTAGAACAGGTTGGAGAGCTAAACACCGATTAGTGACGTTCTTCTGGAGAGTTTGGAACATACTGCCATTGTTGACCGAGTTGTTAGAGTGAGAGCCGTCTTCCGGTGAGGTCCGAAATTGTTCAAAGTAGTGATTCCCACGGCAGATCTTTGCTTAACAGAATGTGGGCCGCTCCACTGCAGACCGCTCGTCTCGCCCTGCGTAGCACACCACGCCCAGCCTTTAGAGCCTTTTCGGTACTCCCAGACGTCGCCACTACCACACCAACCAACGCGTCGCTGCGTACGACCCCACCGCACCTTGAATTCCCTCCGACAGGACCCATTCCTTATGATGCCGTCCCAAATCCCCTGAAGCGCTCCAGAATGACCACACGCACCTCCAGGACTGCCGCCATGCCCCCGAAATACCACATCCACGGCGTCTTCAGCAGGAACAACACCAAGGTCTTCCTGTGCGGGCCCGACGGCAAGCTGCTACCGGAGGGGTGGTGGAGCGGCGGGAGCTGTGGATTCAAGGGCGCGAACCGCAAGTCGCACGAGGCCGGGTATCAGTGCGCGGTGCGCGCGGTTCGGCGGCTGGAGCAGGTCGTGAAAGACGAGGGCCGGATCGCGGTTGCGCTGCATTTCTGTGGATTCGGAAGGGGGAGATATGCAGTCGAGGGCGTGTTCCTGACAAGTGAGGGGGACAGGATACGGCCGCTGGTCACCGAGGTCGAGGACAGGTCGCGGATAAAGATGGGCGGGACGCGGTCGAAGAAGAGGAGACGCGTCTAGTAGTATTCCCGTGGTATAGATACAATCTATGATATAAAATATCTACTGTTCAGATGCTGAAAAACGGATCGGACGCGTATTCCTCGTAGCTTGGCCGTGCTAGGGAGGTTAGGGCTACTCTCTTGTCCGTCTCTATGTCGTCTATGAGTGCCTCTATCGAAGTCGAGTGAGCATCTGGACGCTGTTCTGAAATTGTACATGCCTCGGGATACATAATCGAACTGGGGACGGATGTATCCTAGTACGAGCGTCCTGAGCCCGCAACCGTAAAAGTCGGATTTGAACTGGTGCAGGACGTGGATTTCCTAGACGGACGAGTCTAGGCGATGAAGCAACAAAACCGTGCGGTGCGTACCGCCGTCATCCGTTCGTTCTTGTAAAACGGATTCCACCCGAGACTCATTACCATGGGCAGCACGACGAGGTCGTCGCCTGCCAATTCTGACGGCCAATCCTTTGGGGGATACACTCGAGCATAGCCGTAGTAAACACCGGGTGTAACGTTGTTTGCCATCTCCGCGATGGATTCATCTGGCAAGTTGGCTAGCTGGAGAGTGAGAACGAACTTTGGACTGAGCGATGGAGAGTCTCGGACCAGTCGGACAACCTAGGTCCTTGCTTCCTCTTCCAAAGCCATGTTGCACGGGGCCCTCGAGCCGTATTGGGTATGGATGGAGTGGGGTATCTGGGCCCGCGATGCT
This sequence comes from Rossbeevera mucosa, assembly GCA_038090415.1. NCBI lineage: Eukaryota > Fungi > Basidiomycota > Agaricomycetes > Boletales > Boletaceae > Rossbeevera > Rossbeevera mucosa. Next base: position 1,585 of record JBBPMR010000430.1, on the reverse strand, counting down.
TGGCCTGGTGGTACGTAAAGAAGGGTGCTGGATATTATTCTCTTCGGCAATTGGGGGTCGAGCCATAAGTAAGGACGGAAACAAAGAGTCGTAAAGAACGGACGCAGCCTTTTTAGCAACAGCTCTCATCACCAAGGATGACATCGTTCACAGGCTATCCGAATGTCTATGGGACTTACCAAGCACCCTACCCAATCTATACCGTACCCATGGCCGCCGCCGGTGCACCGCATCATCCTCACTTTCTCCCTCATCCATTTGCTCAGCCCCCACCGGGTTACCCCATCTATCATGCTTTGCAGCAGGCAACAAAGCCCCCCAGCCCAGCACCAGTCGGCCCACCCGCCGCACCAGACATTCCCACCATATCTCCAGCCATCGCCTCCAGCGAGATAAGGAAGCTGATCGTATCGCAGCTAAAGATAACTCGGTTTGCCTCTGTCGAGCCCCAGGCACTGCACCGGTTAGAGCTCGAAGTCGTCGCGTGTACGTCGCTTCCTTTACAACCCTACTCTCTCTCTTGCTCACAAGTCCCGTCGCGCCAAGTCGTTCAGTCGCTGTACGAACAAGCCCACGAGTACTCCAATCTCGCGAACAGGGCAGTACCCGTGGCGGCGGATCTCCTTGTGGCATGCGGCGACAGGGGGATACAGGGAAAGGACCTCTACAGCGTCGCTAAACCAGAAGGTCGGTATTCCATTTGTTTGCGTATCATTCATAGCTTTATCGAGTCTCAGGCCTGACCCAGTCTGCGCTGGAGCTACCCCCACCACGCGAACCCTCCCCCGACTTGCTCCCTTCGGACGACGAGAGTGCCCCGCCGATTATACCAACCACATTGCGGTCCCTGCCATCGTATTTCCCACCTCTCCCACCCAAACATACCTACTTGAAAACGCCGGTGCGTTTGGTTCGCTCACCATTTCTCATCTGTCGTTGAAAAACTCCCCTAGGCATCACCACCAAAGAAGGCAGCTCTCCCATCTCTCGAGCGAAAACTCAAGACGGCGGGTTTGGTCCAAGAGTCCCTCAAAAATTTATTGACGGCTACCGAGGACAATCTGGGACAAGAGGACGGCGAGCTACTGGGGCATATAGTCAACTGTGAAGCATCAATATACCCGCGGAAACGGTGGAAAGTCGCTCAGTAGCGACTTTTGCCACCGTCATCTCCCTTATGTATTATGAAGAGGCCTGTATGTAATTACGATCATTTGTAATGAGAATCAGAGCTCAGTCGAGTGAATGAACGACTGTATTATGTACCTAATGAGAATCAGAGCTAGGTGCAGTGTGAGCAGCTGACAAGTAATAACGAGTGTGCAGTGACATACCGACTTGGCATGCCATTGGAACTGGCCTCATCGTTACACTATTGACGATGGCGACGGATGTCACTCAACGTTCCCTCCCGAAAATCCCCACACTGGACTTCGGTGGACACCCTAATCGACTCAACGCTTATACCATCATTCTGCGAGCGGAAGAAGAAGCTCAGAACCCGCAGCACGTTATGTGTTCCAGAGTCGTCGGTTTTACGCTCATCGAGTTCCACAAACGGGCGCATATATTTGGCGATTTAGCC